>JACXGK010001093.1:66017-78353 GCA_016801125.1 Novumbra hubbsi | reverse complement strand
CTCTCCTCCTCCTCCTCTTGTACCTCTCCTCCTCTTCCTTCTGCCCCTCTCCTCCTCTTGTACCTCTCCTTCTCTTTCTTCTGCCCCTCTCCTCCTCTTCCTTCTGCCCCTCTCCTCCTCTTCCTACTGCCCTACTCCTCCTCCCATCCCTTTCCTCCTCTTCCCCCTGCTGTTATTCAGGGGCCACAGCAGCAAGCCGTCCATCTCCTCCTTCTCCTCCTGCTGTGATTCAGGAGCCACAGCTGCAAGACTTCCCTATAGGGCACATCTGCCCCCCGTGTCTCTCCTCACGTCTTCTGCTCATCCATAGCTGTCCTTTTTTCTCTCTCCTATCTCTCACTCATCCCACACCTCCTCTTCCCTCCTCTTGTCCTTCCCTCTCTCTTCCTCATCTCATCCTGTCCTCCTCCCCATCGGCTCCGGACAGCGGCCCTCCTCCTCCTCCACACGGTCTGGGTCCTGTCGGCATCAGGATTGGCCTCACGCTCCTTCTCCACTGCTGCTAAAGATGGAGATCACAGAGGGCACAGCTGTTGGCGGCTGGTCCGAAGAGACCCGAGCGATCCCCTCCTCCTTCTCTCCTCTCTCTGCTCCCGGACTCCATCCGCTCTCCTTCACACGTCTCCACACACCCTCCACACCTCTCTCCTTAGAACTATACTCAGCGCTCCACCATTCCCCTCTCCTTCCCCCTGCTCCCCGCTCTCCAACGTGGCTTCTTTGTCTACAAAGGGACACTGAACTCTGTACATTGATCTGATCCAGGGACAGAACTTCAATTAAACATTTTCCCCCCTCGCATTTCTCCTGTCATGTCTCCGGTACATGGGGATATTTGTCTCGTCTGTGCACAGTGTCTTTTTCCAGAACTCTGCAGGTGCTTTTTAGGCCATCCTGATTTTGGCGCTAACCTATGTTTCACATTGCATTTCTGCCTCTGCAGTTGTGACGTGGAAGTAGTCTGCCTATTGAAGTGGCTGAAACATCCATTACTGTCTTCTGGAGAGTGCTCCTTTAGTGTATCATATAGTGTTACACTTCTGGAGAGTGCTCCTATAGTGTATCATTATGACAGGCGTTCTCTGTTTGACATGTTAGTGTGCAGGCACAAGAAAGCTGTAAATATTATTTACAGCGCATTTAAATGACCTTATATGCACCAAAATATTCCCTGACTATTCAAAAGTAGTTTTACCAAGTTCTGAATAGGTCTGCGAGTCCACTATTAAAAGTCACTATGATTGAGTACACTATATAAAGTCTCTTTAAATTAGTTTAATATGTAAGGCCAATATAAGTGAGTCCACTATGTAATGCCAATATAAATGAGTCCACTATGTAATGCCATTATAAATGAGGCCACTATGTAATGCCATTATAAATGAGGCCACTATGTAATGCCAGTATAAATGAGTCCACTATGTAATGCCATTATAAATGAGTCCACTAAGTAATGCCAATATAAATGATTCCACTTTGTAATGCCAATATAAATGAGTCCACTATATTACTACATCTTACCTCACGCATTGTTAGATATAGATTTTTAGGAGTTTTTGATAATTGATAACCGTCGTTCAATATAACTGACGGGCAGTTTCTAACAAAACTGGGGTCCAAGTTGCCATATACGTCAATGACTATTTTACAACTGGAAAACAATGATCTGAAGTGGCAACATTGAGGGTTTGAGGGTTTGATCTGCACTAAATGAGCTCTATCACTAATCCTTTGAGCATTTATAATGTAGTATAATGTAGATTGATCTCCCAGTCAGGGCTGGTTCTAAGCATAAGCACCATAAGCAGTTGCTTAGGGCCCGTACTGTTTAGGGCCCCATAAAAACTAGAGCCGGTCCTGCTTATGGTCTACCAGTGCTGTGGACAATAGGAACAGACATGCCTGCCCCTACCTCACGGCATACAGCTCTAATACCCCAATTACACCACACTTATATTCTTTCAAACATACATGCCATCAATGTTTGAAATTGACACTTCAAGGTCAGCAAGGAGCTCTTCGTTAAATTTAATTTCCAACAGGGCCAATTTCTCTGGCTTGTGTTGCATTAATGTTACTTGTCCCAAATGGTGCCCAATTCCTTATATCACGCTATCGCTTTGACCAGTCTGAGGTTCTGAGACAGGGTGCTATTTGGGACTTGGATATGAGTAATGCAATACTGATTTACATTCAGAATTCTCTCTGTCACTCTCTGTTCTTTTTCTCTTTCTCACTTTCTTTATATTTTCTCATGTTCTCTCTCCATTTCTCTCAAGTTTTCTCTGTGCTTCCCTCTTTTAACTCTCTTCTCTTTCTCTATAAGCTTTTTTGCTCTCTCTCTACTCGTTCTCTACACTCTTACCAGTTAGCCAAGTAATGGAATTACACCTTTTCTAGCCTACTATAAACCCCACACCCCTGAGTTTCAGACTAGCAGCACTTTGTACCTTGTAGGGTAAGATTTGAATACCAATGCACCAAAGAATGCATTATTCAAGTGGCTTTTACCATATCAAATGTCTTCAAAAATCTTTAACATTCAAGGTGACCAGTGTGTTTTGTTTACATTGGTCTCAGTGTGACTTCCAAAAAGGTTAAAATACATCAAATGTACGAAACCTTGCTTTTAATCCTTCGATGGCTGTGCAGCAGTAAGATTACTCCCAAGACCATAGTAGAAACCATAGTAGAGACCATCGTAGATTTCATAGCAGAGGCGTTAGTAGAGACCATAGTAGAGAGCATAGAAGAAACCATAGTAGAGATCATAGCAGAGACAATAGTAGAGTCCATCGCAGAGGCCATTGTAGAGGCCGTAATAGAGATTATAGCAGAGATCAATTGTAGAAACCATGGTAGAGACAATAGGAGACCATAGAATAGACCATAGTAGAGACCATTGTAGAGGTCATAGCAGATACCATAGTAGAGATCATAGTAGAGACAATAGGAGAGATCATAGTAGAGACAATAGGAGAGACCATAGAACAGACCATAGTAGAGGCCATAGTAGAGATCATAGTAGAGACCATAGGAGAGATCATACTTTCATCCATTTCCTGCTTCAACAGGGTGATCAAATAGAGATACTATGCATGTAATTAAGTAGATAGGTCAGATGGAAGAATTGTTATGAACATGCTAATTGAAAGTATGCTTAAACTATGCTTTAGTATAGGTTCCTGTTCTACAAGTAGCAATTGGAGTTATTCTTGTGTTTCTAGAAATGTTTCAGTGGTTTCAGTCTGATCCAAACACTGTAGTTCTTATTGACACTTTTTGGGAGATGGATGGGTTGCTGCATGTGGTAAATGGTTTAGTGTCTTAGTGTGAGTACATGAGCCCCAATAAGCCCTGCCCCAGGCTGTATTAGTTTCATCAAACTAATATGCAATGCATCATCTTTTGACATGTTTCTTTTCTCGTCAGATCCGAATACCAGAATTTGTGGGGTGTATAAAACCAAAGCGTGGCCCAATACTGCAGGGCTGAAATAGAAATGGATCGACCACGCCACGGGAATAGCACAGGCCCCTCGCCGTTCATCCAGCGCACGAAGACCTGTCAAAAACACATTGTGTCCAATATTTCCCGGAGAAGCAGTAATACGTGTCGGTCAGATGCATTTCTCTGTGTGTTCCATTGACCCCAGGGCAGTCACGTCCTCGGTTCTGTGTTGCAATGACTAGAGAACAGCAGACACCAGATGGATAGACAGTGTTACTCCATCCCATGGAGACCTAATGCACGCAGTAGCAGGCCCTCTCCAGTAGGAGGAGCAGGACCATGGGGAAAACAAGCTGAGCAAAGCCATAGATAGATAGACCTCCGTGACAATTACAGTTTTTCCGCTGTTGGACTAGGATTTAAATGAAGGGAAAATGACTTTTAGTGCAAATGGAATTTCAAGGGCATGATCGACTATTTCCCAGGACTTTCTCTTTCTGAACCGTCCATCTATATTTCCCTATCTGTCTCTCTCTCTCCGTCTGTCTCTCTCTGTAACTCGTTGCCTGTCTCTCTCTCTCGGTGTGTATCTGTTTCTGTCTCTTTCTATCTTTCTCTTGCTGTGTCTGACTGTCTCTCTCTTTCCCCCTTTCTAGTCATTTTAAATGTAATTGAACTACATGGTATATTTAGTATAGCAAGTAGTGGTGTTTAAAGTAGCTTTGATAACATGCCCCAAACTGTCTTCATCTTAAATCTAGAGGACAAGTCAACAGTGTGATGCAAAAGGAAATGTGTTGATTGGTGATGTGCCATGTCAAATAATTTGATGCAATGTGAAATGTAGTTTTTCTCTTGAACTTCACTCATGGCTTCTCCTTAAGGGACCTGCCAAGAAGAGATCTGAATGTGCAAGTGATGCTGATTGCTACCGGAAGGTTCCAGAACCAGACAGCCTTCATTGGGTTTGTTGATGCTACCTTTGCGCTTCGAGATATGAAATCTGAGGTGATAGGACTACGGGGCTTGGAGCTTCTGATAATGTAGCTCCGCAGGGACACCTTGATGAGGTATACCCCTAATCCGGAAGAGGAAGAAAGAAAAAGAGGAATAATATCTAATTCGGGTGTGTCTTAGCAAACTGGGTGAACACTATTGCAGTAAATAAGTTTTGTTAACTTAGAATCAGTGGCAACATCTTCTGAATAAATACATGTTGTCACACAATAACACTTTTGAGAGCTACTAGATAGATGGATATGGATGGATAGATTTGCAGTTGTCCTGATACAGCTTTATATAGCCAATATAGCTTTATTAAAAATTTTCGTTTAGTATATTCCTGATATAATCTGAAATCTGGCCTTAACACTAACATAGTACATTTCAAGTTTGGTGAAAATCCTCTCCAAGCTAACGGATGAATGGCAAGGCACATTTCCACGCTTGCCTAGGCAAAGTAGTACGTCCGAAATTTGAATAAATTTATGTTGACACGAACGTCAACAGGATGCAGCCAGTTATTTGAGATTCAGGCTAGGAATCCGTCGTCTCCGGTCTGAGCAAGTCCTTCAACTGTTATAAAAGGCATTGACATTCCGGCAGTTCTCTCTTCGTGCTACAAGGTACCATTACTCAGTCACTGCAAACCAGCGGTATGATTTCCTCTTCGACCTTAAATTATCCTTTAGGAAGCACGCCAAGGCAAAATGGATGCCACGCCACAGACCTGAAATATGACGTCTCAATGCGATGCTTTCAACCAGCCAGCGTTTCATCTTGAAAATAATCCTGGAAGGACGAAGGGTCATGGTTTTGCTTATTGTCATCCATGTGTCAGTTGTATTGATTCTGCTGGCTTGCAGGCTGTGTGAATGGCCATATGATTACCAAGCGCCATGTTAACACGGCACTCAGGGGGCTAGGATGTCATGCCAACATAGAGCCCCGGGTCTCTCTGGCTGTCTCGCCGGGCCGCGTCATTATGACGGCTAGACATTTCAATTGAGACTAAACTATGCCGGCTAAACACACGGCCTGTCGTCCAGCGGCCTGTGTAAATGGCCTGCCGAAAATCCATGAACTAATCAGTCGTCGATCAAATGTATTTTATACATCCCTTATGTTGGCGGTTGTTTTCAAACTCTTTGTCAGAGGCCAGGCTTAAGTTTCCGAAGGGCAAAAGTACTGTGGCAACAAAAAAAATTCCTGGGAAATACAGCTTACGTAGATGTTGACTAACCTTAAGGATTTAAAGGAAATGTCACCTGTTTCTGCAGGAGGCTTTCTTTGGAATTATTCCTCAGAACATTTTGTATTTGTTTTGTTACACAGACATTTAGTTACCACATTTCGCTGACTCGTTACTTCCTGTTATGCATTTTCATTTAATAAAATGCACCGCCCCTCCCACTCATCTCATTCTAGCTAGGAAATATATTCAAATTCCAGTCTGCCAAGACTAACTGGAGAATTTATGGCGTGTCTTAAAGGTTTAACTTCCAGGCACACAATGTGGGATTAGCTAGTTGAATAAAACCTGAACAAGTGCCCTCTTCAACACAGTGCTCTGCATGCGGTTCTTTAATAATTCTGAGATTCCGCCTAGTAACCATATGTTGACCAGCAGCAGAGTGGTGAGATGCTTGGACTTGCGTGGACATGATTGGTGTCCCAGGCCATCAGGGCTTTAGTACTAAATGCAGATTCCTGTGTGTAACTTCTTAGACTAGAACAACTGGTTTGCTGATGTTACCTTTTCACCTTCATAACACACAGCTAAATATTTAGATGATATTGCAATACCATATTGTCAATCTCACTGTTGATATTGACATTTTTTTTTTTAAGGAACTGAAAGTCATGGCTTATGGTTTGAATAAACGCAGACCTAAATCCACAAATAGGCCCCTTGTATTTTGACACTGTTTTGTTTCAGGAATAGTCCCTTGTGAAACTTTACTTTTAATGATTTTGTACACTCTACAAAAAGAAAAAAAGGTTATTGGACTATCCTTTACTTTGAAACACTCGGGGACCGTTGGAAGTTATTCAAGCAACAATGTAAATTTGTCTTTTAAAGAGCTATTTATAGTTGAAACATACCTGCTAAAAACATCGACCCCAAAAGGTTTTTCAAATGATTGTTTATGGAAGCATTTAAAACAATTGAATGTTCTGCATTTAATTGCAGAACACTTCAATATGTTTTTTGGAAGAACTTATATTGGGTTTATTTTAAGAGTGGAGGATTCAATAAAAAGCAATGATATTCTTTTTAGTTGTTATAACACCGTTCCTTAAGGAATGCAATAGCTGTGCCACATTTTTTAAATATTCAGCAGCTTGCAAATCTGATGAAACTCCATCAGTCCTTTGAATAGTTAAATCAGTTATTTCAGTGCAGCAAAATTGTGAAATGTCTGGGGCACCTTCCAATGAATCGTGTTTCTTAGCAAGTTTGAAATCCAATGTCAAGTTGCATCAGGACAGATTTTGTAGAGCAGATACATGATTTCCCAAAGAGGCATTTCCATGTGAAATGGAAGAATGCAGGGATTGAAATTGAAGCAGCTTTCTGCTTCTTTTCAAATATGATTTACCTTGGATGTACCCACAGGAGTAGAGAAGTAACAGTTACATAAAATCTAACTTCTCATCTGACTGGCAATCCAGACATCCTAAGACAACAGACCTGCGTTCCAGATGGAACCCCTAAATGATGAATGATTGACTAGTTGATTGATTGGTTGATTTGTCCTTTGAACGATGGACTGGTTTTATATTTGGGTCTTGTATATTTTCATTATTCCCAGCCTGTGGGTTCGCCGTACTGCCAGTATAGAAATAAAAAGTTTAAACATTAGTCTTTCAAGGCAATTGTTGTCATTTTTACAGAATAGTTCTGGATCGTCCCGGTTAAATGTCTTTTTGTGTTATTTGGCCCTCTGGAAAATAGATAAGACAGTGGGTTCAATCTCCTAATTATTTTACCCTCCGTTTCATCATTTCTGCCCCCTCCCATCCACTTCTCCCCAAATTCTCCCTCCAGCAGAGAGGGGCACCAAGGTCGATCGTTACCAAAAAAAAGCCCTGCCAGCTAAACAGATTCTTTCACCATGCTGTGCCCCTCAACAACCAGCCATCTGTCCCAAAGAGACCAATTAGACTGCTCTCAACATCAAGCCACACCTCTGAATTGTTAACCAGCTAAACTAAAAGGTGTTCTGATGCTTTTAATCTCCCTGTATCTACAGTAGACACACTAAAACGACACTGTAAGTTTGTACATCCACTGTGGGACTATGCATGTTATATACTCTTCCACCATAAATTGTGAAATTGCAAAGGAATGTAATTTAAGTAAATGTTGTGAATTCTGTCCATATGTTGAATATTACTAAAAGAACCATCACAGCCATTTCTGAGCATGTGTAAACTTACTGAGCCATCAGAGGTGATTTTGATTCTGTTTCTGAAATCCTTGAG
This sequence comes from Novumbra hubbsi, assembly GCA_016801125.1. Taxonomy (NCBI): domain Eukaryota; kingdom Metazoa; phylum Chordata; class Actinopteri; order Esociformes; family Umbridae; genus Novumbra; species Novumbra hubbsi. Next base: position 70,415 of record JACXGK010001093.1, on the reverse strand, counting down.
CCTGAAGCCCAAGTCTCATTGAGCTATCCTGGGGTTAAGCTAATGGACACACACAAAGTTTGGGTTTCTTTAAAACCCTTGAATCCGGCAGGATAGTTCAGTATTGGACGTGCACATTCATTACTAAGCTGTTAATATGTAAAACAGCTGAGGCCATCACAGGGTTTCAATTTATTTACTAAAAAGGGAGGTATTTCTACGAGCAAATGTAGTTTAGGTGAATTACTCTGAAAGATGGGTGATGCATACATGTTATTGTTCATATATTTCAAAGGGGTATTATCTTGGGTTTACCTTGAAAGGTTATTTTTCTCCTATTTGCACACCAGAGAATGACAGCGTTCAACAAACACTACAGTTCACTTTAAGTTTCTGCAAGCAGGACAGTATTCACTACATGCCTGTATTGTCCCCAGAGTTGCATCACTCAAGTTACCCCCTACATCAGCGTGTTGGATTTGCTGTGCCAAGTTGATTACGAAGTTAATTGCACCATAGAATCTTTCATCAATTCCCATTCTAATCAGTCTAAGATCAAGTAGGTCTCCACATTCGACCAATCAAAGGCTTTCTTAATGTAAAAAAAACACAAACAGGCAAATGTGTTTCTGAAATTCTAGCCCAGATTATTGAAGAGAGTGCAATAAATATGGTCTCTATGTGCTTTGGTTGGTTTATCAGCATACAAACCAGACAGTTCTAGATAATAAAAATCATGTTATTTAGAATGCCGAAGTATGATAAACAACAGACAACACCAACAAAGAAGAGTAATCTCTTAATCTAATTGGTGTCATTTTAAAAATGATTTTGGAACAGGCCTGACAGTTCACACACCGCTCTCAAGAAATCCCTGGACAAGCGCAAATAGAACTAGTTTAGGCGTGTCGTTAGATACATTCTGAATTCGATTTGCTTTCTTTGGCCACGTCCGCTCAGCGACTTCCACGGACTCCCCCCAGGGCGAGACTACCACCGTGACAACAGTTAGCAGAGTCACAGTTGTTCACTTCCTCCTCCCAAGCTCCTTTATCAGACCACGCGCTGTTTTCTCCCCTCAGAAGATCACTATCAAACGTACCAGGGTGGTCAATGACTGAAATTTAAATTATTTTACCCTTTTTCAGACAACCTTATCTTAGAATATAAAACTTTTAAAATGTTCTTGGTACAGAAGGATTTCCACACTCTTATTGCACGTATTAACAGATTTCTTGGACATTCAGTCACAGCACATTAGATCACGTCACAGAATGAGACATACGGTCTTCGAGTAGATCAATAAGTCATGGTAGAACATTACAAGTCATTTTGCTGGTGAGGAAGGTAGGTTTCTGGGTTACTGCTAATTACATAGATTAGAATGCCCTTCATTAAAAACCTCTCGACAGGATTGATCCCCAACCTGAAATGTCAGACACAGCACAGAACGCTCAGATGTGCATTAAGTTTTGTTGTTGCTTGCTTAGGGTTTTCAGGCTGTTTATCTGTAAAAGTACATTGTAACCATTGTTGCTGTAGAACATGCGTCACAAAATCAATTTGATTGTTTGATTATGATATTCTATAAGCAATCATCAATTATGTAAATTAAATCATTGTAAAACCTTGTCTATCAGAGTAAAACCATGTTCTGTGATGTTTTTGCTACAACAAAAAAGGTTTAATCTATTTATTGTTTTTGTGAATACAATGCGGTTGTAGATATTCATATCAATACATTGCAACTAATGAGACTGAGGTGGAATATTCTTCAGCCCAGGAGTTATTAAATTTAAATCTGCGCTTGAATAGAATAGAGTTAGATGTTATTTATAGAGAAAACATCTTCACCTTTTCTCTTGTTCTGCTCTGTTAAAGTTGTATAATGTAGTTGTTTCATGGTTAACCCCTATGGCATCTGCTACTGTGGGTTGCTATGTGTTCATGTGGCACCTAACTAATCTGTTTATGTGAAGTAAATCAATTAAAAATGTCATTCATTTCACAGTCTTTCGAATCACAATTTCAGTGTGGATGTTTGTCCATGTGTTTTACTTTATTAAATTGATCTCCTTAAAAGTATCATGTCGTTATTGGATATTGTATGCAGATTGATGGCACTATACATTCGGTCTAAAACACAACAGAATTTCATGAAAGTAAACACTTTTTGAAGCCACTGTAGTTGAGATAAAGACTTGAATTGTCATTTAACGCAGGAGCATATCAAGGAAGACATAGGAGAAGTTAGAGAAACCCGGAACAACTGACACGGCAGTTTGTATTGATTCAGCTAAAATCCTTTGACTCCATCAACCATCTAATTTCAATGTTCTCAGGCCACCTCAGGCTTGCAAAGGACCGTCAAACCTGTTTCAAAATGATTGACCAAAGAGGAAGTGTTAGATCGTAGCGTCCAGAACCTCATGCAGGCTCCATGACAGCAACTCAAGGCTCTATTCTAGATCTCACCCTATTCAACTTTATGACGACAGTATTCTGTATACAACTGGCACCTCACTGAACCGTGTGTTTTTGTGTAAAGCCGCTGTTAGGGCTTGCTTTATTGTTTTTGTACTCCTTGTATAGCAAGTCCATTTAATAAAAGGCCTCGGAGCCTGTGTTCTGCATCCTGGCAACTGTGACAGCCTATGAGGTTCCATGTGTTTTCCAAGTGTGTAAGTATGTCTTCGTCCATGCCATTGTGTTCCTTTGGCCGGCTGGTGATTGAAAATGGAATTGGTTCTCAGCTGACTAATCTGGTTAAATAGGGGTGAAATAGATAGAATAGAGAGTGTCAGTTCATTGACCGTCCTGTTCCTGCCTTTATGTCCGGAGTCAGCTACTTTTTAATCGGCTTGGTTCATTAATTTGCATAATCTTACACAGGTTTCTTATTAAGTTATGTACCACAGCTCAGTGTTTTTTAGCACAACCATTACCTTGGTAAGCAGACGGAGAATATTGAGCGAGCTAAACCAGAATAGATCCTCAGAGGGCTTTTTAGTGTTTACCTGACTGTATTGTAGGAGACCTGTTCACACATGGGCTACCCACACTCAATTCCACTTCTCTCTGTAGAAAATACAAATGTGACTCTCTCAGGATCTCCAGTGACCTTTTCATTGGCTGTGCCATGCACTCAGAGTGATTGCGGCAGGGCCATTGTCCAGTGCGGACTGCTGGAGTCGTCCACATGCCCACGTTCTCACACCCTCTGAGCTGGCAGCCCGGTATCAACCTCAAATCGTCACCTTGAGGACGTTTTTTGCTAAACAATATACATATAAAAAAGTTGCAAGGTGTGGGTTTCTTAATACGCTCTAGTACTCAACGAGACTTTACAAGTGTCACAATGTTTAGGTTTTCTATAAATTATCCTATTGCAAATTGATTAAAAAAAAAATCTGGACAGCTCATTCGATCAGACCGGAAGAGCATCACTGTGATTGATTTGTGGTACTCTGAAACATCCCTACTTTAACTCCTCTAAGAACGTAACACAGAACCAGATGTTAGTGGTTCTTTACACAGAGCGGAAGTTAAGTTCAGAATCCAAAAGGCAAGGACCGATGTCAGGCGATGGTCGAAACACAAAAGATCAGAAAAGGTACAAGTACACGATCAGGGGGACTCGGGACTAAACTGAACAGTACAATGGAAAATCTAATCGTTAAAGACTTTACAAAAACCCTTAGTATGCTGTAATTGAATACAAAGCCTCACAAAGTAAAGGGTGCCCGAACCAAATTAGAGAACAACTAATGAAAACCAGGTTGGTGAACTGGTGTTAAGAATTTGAGATTGACACCTGGGGAGTGAGCTGGGTTCTGGAGGAAGAGGATGAGAAATGAAAGGAACTGGGAGTCCAAAGTAATCCAGCGCATCGAGTTGTCTTCAATACACCTCAGAAACTGTGGCTAAGCCCTGAGAAACTAGCCTGTGAGGTGAGACGACCGATGACCGGGCCTCGCAATCACTGGGTGTGTATTCTAACCCCGAGGCTAACTCCCCTCATGCTGTGCTCGTCTTGTGTTTTGTGGACTACCCGGGGCCGGGGCTTAGCCTTCAGCTGCTCAATCGTGAGATGCTAATCGTGCCCTCCGAGCCAATCAGAAAATTTGAGGCAGAGGAGATACTGAGGGAGGACTGACTGAGGAGACTGAGGGAGAAGAGAAACTGTAGAGGAGAGACTGAAGGAGGAGTGACAAAAGGAGAGGGGATACTGAGGAAGAGTGACAGAGAGATTGAGGGAGAGGAGGGGGTAAAAGAACAGAGAGATTGAGGGAGAGGAGGGGGTAAAAGAACAGAGAGATTGAGGGAGAGGAGGGGGTAAAAGAACAGAGAGATTGAGGGAGAGGAGGGGGTAAAAGAACAGAGAGATTGAGGGAGAGGAGGGGGTAAAAGAACAGAGAG
>JACXGK010001093.1:36004-65917 GCA_016801125.1 Novumbra hubbsi | reverse complement strand
TTGTAGGTGCATCCACCGTTGATTAATAGTGAATTGTTATTTCCCCAAATGAATTGCCACTGGGCAACACTGATTAAAATCTACAGATAATATATTTCCAATGTTTAATATCTAAGGGAAAATAAACCATTACTAAAAACTAAAGTCACAAGTTTGCATTAAACATTTAGGACACCTACAAATTATTAATTTAATTGGTGATTGCCATCCAAGCAAAAGAGATTGAGGTAAAAATGGCAGATTTAGGACACAGAAAGGGAAATCTTAGGAAACGGGATCTTACTGTGGTGAACTGAGGTGAATTTCTGAGAACCTCCCAGTAATACTGACCAGCAATTAGCCTGAGAAACACCTTTAACTGATCTGCTTCAAGGTATTTGCCAGACAACTAACATTAACTGTAGCACAGTGATAAACTTAAGCATTAGTTTGGGCCGAGCTAGTGTTGGCAGAGCTTGTGTTGGCAGAGCTCGGGTTGGCAGAGCTCGGGTTGGCAGAGCTCGTGTTGGCAGAGCTCGTGTTGGCAGAGCTAGTGTTGGCAGGGCTAGTGTTTGTTACCGATTCGGCCGGTTAGTATAATAACACATAACATACTACACAATGCCCCTCAACAAAACTGCTGTTTAACTTGTTTAGCTTGATCAGTGCAAAATACCTGCGGGCGAAGACCGTTGCCCTGACTGCACAAGTACTTTCATGGTGGGAAAATCTGGCGTTACAATGATTTCAGCTGTAATAAATTCCGTCCCACCCTGTGAGATTAGTAGCTCCGTTGACTAGTCTTGAGATAAAATGGCGGTGTGTTGGGAGGTGGTGTGATAGCGGAGGCAGAAGGATATATTGACAAGTCATGTTTTTACCTATGGTGGTGACGTGTATCCATTGACCCCAGCCTGAGGACTGATTTCTGAATGTGCACCAAGACTAAATTCCTTGACGTTGCCCCAAGAGATTCATTCTGATGCGTTTTTCAGAACTACAAATGCCTAAACAATACAATGCACTCAAAGTCTTGTTGCTGTCCACAGACATTCCTCAGAGATTTGTCAGTTTTGACAAAGCAAAAACAGTGGGCTTCGTCTTTAGATTATCCACAGAAAAATACATTCATTGCAGGAAGCACGTCTTCATTGACAAAAAACTGTTATTCTTAATAACAGAAGTCATAAATCCTATTCCTACAAACGTGTCCTGTTCGTAACCCCCAAATGTCCTACCTATTTACCCTGAGGTTATTTCACAGAAACTCCTATCCAGAGATGGTAGTGAGTGCATATATTGTAGTTTTGACGCTCCCCTTCATCAGGCTGACATCTCCAGGGACTCATAGCAACATGTTGTCTGAGTAAAATGTAATCCTAGCATGTTTTTGCAAAACTGAGAAACTCCATAGTACATACATTACCGGTCTAAAGTTTGGACTTACTTTCCCTGTCCAAACTTTTGTGTGGTACTGTACAGTGTCTTTCTATTTGATATAATGTTCCAAAATGCCTTTTTTTGAATGATATCAGGTTGCCCTCAGCATCTGGGGGCAGCTGTCTGAAAGACCTTGATTGCCTGACTCAAAGACCCACAGAGCTGAAGTGACTATCCTTGATGTCGTTTGATTTCGCTCCGTCTCCACTGTACACTGCAATAAAAACAGAGCCAGACGGTATTTTAGAACAAATAGGGCTATTTCAGTTCACCTGGAACAGCACAGCATTGCCTAATAGATGTCTGACTGAACCTGTGTCCCAAACGCTTGGCCAGTCCCAAGTATACAGTGAACTTTTACCAAAACGTCTGTTTGAGGGATTCCCAAGCCGTCCCACATTCTATCCTCAAGCCGGCACACCTCATTCAACATATCAACCAATCATCAAGCCCTTGACTATGGCGAATCAGAAGAGCCAGTTCGGCGCTACAGCCAAATCGGGAATCATCTGGGGGTTCCCATGAGATGCCTAAGATACGCTAACCTAGGGGACCTTGTCTGAAGGGGTGCAGCGTACGGGGGATGGGGTATAAGTGGGGACACGCCCTGGGCCTGGCCTGTGAATCGTCAGTAAACCGTCAGCTGGTTACCTGAACAGGACAGTCATGTGACCGTAGTTGTAGACCCCTCATAACACCGAGTGACGATCTGGCAGTTCATTGATTGGATTTCAGCTGCTCAATAAGCTGAACCCACCAGCTTATGGCCGGGAACCGCTTGACGACGGCGGCGGTGAGGTTTGTGAATGGGTGGATGAGAAATGGCGATGGGGCCACAGTGAGCTGTTTTTTCAATACCGTTTATATTGGCATTTTCATATTACAGGCTATTAGGTTGGCTCTGCTATTAGCTTTGGGCCTCCTGCATCACAATAGCTACAATATGCCATTACTCACTGATGCGTCACATGACTTGTGTGTATAGTGACTTCACTATTGATTAGAATTATGGATTGTTATCCCGGCATGTGTCAAACTGACACGAAATAATAGCGGTGCAACATGAGCTTTCCGGGTCTTTCCTAGCCGAGTAACACAACCATACGGATCGAATCAACAGTCGATCAGTCCACCCGAGTACCATAAATATCTGAGGAAGATAATTAAAAGTAATATGCTTTGAATATTTGTGCCTTCTAATTAAACATTTGATTCATGTATTTATTAATGGACAAAAGAGAGCAAGAAATAGACCAAATCGTCAAATGGTTTATTCAAAATAAGTCTGTAACTGAATATACTATATGTATCCATGTATTTATGCATATATGTATGTATTTATGTAATAATAACAATATAATAGATGTAATATATACATTTATATATTTTAGTCCCCGACAAAGAATCTGTGAATAAGGTGCTATTTCAAATGTACCTTCTTCAGGTATGCTGACATGTGATTTAAAACGCTGATGTAATCACCAGCATTAATATAGCATTGACCTTTGGATGACCCTTGTTTGAAATTACGTGTTTTTGTAACTCCCCGTCACTTAACAAACCAAGGAAAGGAAGAGCTCCACAGTCCAACCTCTTATGTCCAACCTCTTTTTAAGTCCAACCTCTTTCTACGTCCAACTTCTTTCTAAGTCCAACCTCTTTAGCACAAGCAGCAAGTCCACCCTGTGTGTCCTGGCCAAAGGTTGTGCACTACAAGGGGTTTAGGATGCCATTAGGGAGCCAGTGGGTTTTCTGAACACTGCCGTTTCATGGATTCAGCACACGGTGTTCCAATTTTAGACATGCATTGCTCACATTAACTCTCTTTTATTTTGAAATCCCTAATGCACGTAATTTCATTTAAATTCTGCTCCTCTTCTCTAACAACATGAAGCATTCGTCTGCCCTTTCTGTGAGCTCCTTAAAGCAGGATCAAACAAGGCTGTGTTCCAAATGGCAGCCTATTTCACCGGGGCCCTTGTGCGCTGGTCAAAAATAGTACACTATAATATGAATAGGGTGTGGTTTAGGAATCAGCCAAATGTACTATGTTGTTGACGTACAAGAAAATCCTCCTGACTACATATTTTCTATCCACCAGACCTACTTTTTTTTAAAGGTTTGAGACAATTGGGGTGTGGCTAGAGGAAAACACACATATGCTATAGATTGAATGACTGTTTGCACTCAACCTGGTGTGTATTCATTAACGCACACTGTGGCAAACCGTTTTGCTACGGAAGCAAGGGCTTATAAGGGACAAAAGGTTCCTTCCACATTTTATGCTGACTGCTCTGTTTGGTGACAACACCCCCAGAATCTAGTTAATTTCTTCTTACCTTGTAAATAAATTCCGTAATATAGCTCTAAGAAAGATCTTTAGGAAGCACATTGATATTCATGTTGTTTAAAAAAAAAATGCATCAGCAAACACACAAGCTGTGTTCAACTTCAATACCTCAGAAAGACACCGACAGCTGGATCTTTTTACTCTGCGTAGGGTCAAAAGCAGTGTACTATGAAGGCCCTAGAGCACCGTTGGGGACACCCCCCTGGTCAGTGTACTATGAAGGCCCTAGAGCACTGCTAGGGACACTACCCTGTTCAGTGTACTATGAAGGTCACAGAGCACTGTTTGGGACTCCATCCTTATCTGACTGATAATTAAACTACATATCTGACAGTTGGAATGATGTTTTTACAGCACTCAATAAACACATCAGGATTTGGTGATTTGAACTGAGTAACCTTTTAATGGAGTGTGTGTGTGCCCAGATTTTACTATATATTGGGGACAAAAAATCCCTGCTAGTAAAGTAAAAGAAAGTATAGCCTTAGTGACTGAGGACATTTCACATGTTCCCTGAAGGAAAGTTATTATCATGTTATGAGTTGGTAACATTTACAATTGGTTTAAGAATAAAATTAGTGTTAGAGTTATGGCTAGTTCCAACGTCCCCTTGAAAGGGTGTGAATGACATCTGTCCTCCCATGGCTTGCACACACCTGGTTTATTTTGAGGGGACTTTAGTTTCGACCGGGGATCTACGCAGTTTGCGCGCATTCATTATACTCTACCTGGTTTACCTTAAACTACTTATCTTGACATTGATCATACATTTGTGAGCCTTCATTTCTTTGTTCTTGGGGGAAATATTACCGATCCACGCTGAGAAGCATCCAAACGCACCGCAATTGACTGGGTGGGAGCAATTATTTGATGCGTCACCGTCTACAGGGACCTTAAAAGGTTAGGTTAAGGGAAATTAAAATGGGAATGTTTTGGCTCTGCATAAAGGTAGTGAACACAAGAGAGCGTGTGTAATTATACGTACGTTGGGTCAAGAAAAATCCCAACGCCTTCAGTAACTCCGCTGTTTAGCTTTGCAATCAGCCAACAAAAGACAGCGTGACGGACTCATTATACAAAATCGGTATTTACTTCCAGCAAGTAACTGGGTATTTTAAGAAGGCGTTTCATTCACGGGATGTTGTGTCTGAACAGTGTAATTGGGACTCAGGGGTGACAAGCCCTCGGTTTGGTACATATCATTGAGTACCACATTTACAGTCGTATATTTTCAGCCATTTAGTCGACTCCATACGTCTTTCATTATTTATGTTTAGCGCTAATTTTACCTGGTTTTACACAGTAACGGCGTATGTGAAGGAGGGGGATACGTCCCCACTAGCACAGGCAGTTGGCAACTTTCTGGTGGCGCTAGGAGGTAGTGTGCGTTAATAGGGCGGTCACGTGCGTTCGGGAGGCAGAGGTCCTGGGTTGAACCTTCCGTATGAGTCGGATCGGGATGACTCACACGAGCGTTACGACATCATCCACAGCGCCTCTCAGTTGGCTCCCAGAGATCGCTACCGGAACAAAACGTTATAGAATATCTCCATTGTTGCTAGTTCTCCACTTGTTTCGTGTCAGTGCCAACCAAAACCCACAAAGAAGTTGCTTGTACAATTTCAATTATAGAAGACGCAAAGCAGAACTTCAATAACTAATGTGTATTTCGAAGGAGATTTTCATCAAACCAAATCCCAAGATATAAAAGGGAACATGTTCTCCAACAATACAAAGGTGAAGTTGTTTTGGGGGCTTCATAGCATATTGTTGTTTTACTTACTTTACTTCAAATCCATATGTGTTTTTTTTTGTAGTTAGAACATAGAATAGGAGTGTTATTTTGTAGAAGAATTGAGTCCTTTTCATGAAATAAAGCAAAGAAAAATACCATGGTGCACTTAAAACTATTTCCAATTAATGCCATTCAAGAATCAGGACCGCAGCTGTCAATACATGACAGTAGAGGCACCACCAAAATCAAAATGTGAATATCCCTTCTTCAGTCTGTATTCATTAGTGTTGTGTTGTTTGTATTCATGAAGAGAAGATACAAGAAACATTATGGAGGAATATTGTCAGGCCTGGGGGGATTTTTCATTCTTTTATCTCTAACAAGCAAATTGAAAATAGCATAAAAATCGCATTGAGCAGCAAACAAGCTTTCCACTAGCAGAAGGATAGACATGCAGCCAAGTATAATTACCTTTTCATTCTTCAATCATCCCCAACAAACATCTAACAGAAATGTATGCACTATGAGGTGTGCATGTTGCTTTATTACTTCTGATTAGGTGTTTCTGTATTCCTGATCAGTAGACCGGTGAGCAAAATAGGGAAGGGAGACAAAAGTGAAAGGAGAAAACCACCTCTTCGTAACCGCCAAGAGAAGTGGAGCGGCTTAATCATGTATGACTAAACACTGCTCTCTGCTGGTCAGATTAAGGTGGTAGCCGTTAACTCCAAAATGGCGTATCGTTTTGATTTTTAAGATCATGTTTCTTCCCGTATTGCCATAGATGAGATTTAATTCCCACAATTCCAGGGGCTTCAACCTTTTAATTTAGTTGCAGTGCCAAATTGATTTCTACCCCTAAGATATTTGATTGGTATAAGTAAAGCATGAATTATTACACCTAGCCATCCCATTGTAAGGTCGTTGTTACTAGGTTGCTTATACTTGTCAAATCATGTCAGTGCATATGCTGTAGGTCTCTGCCATAGATTTTGGTGGAACCTGAATAATGGCAAGATGGACTGGGCGGAATCGTTTTATAATTCAAAAACAATGATGGCCTCATTGCCATGTCCCCAAACCTGAGATAAATACATAGAGAGAAATGAGGTGGAAAGAGTGGGAGAACAGGCGTAGGAAATACCGAGAGACGATTGGCATAGCTCATGTATATCTATTGACCTTGATAACTTTGAAAGTATTTCCCCCAGAACAGGAACAAACGATCACTGCAATCACACATACATTCATATCAAAGTGCCTCCGGTGACGCTGCATATAATCGGCATATACATGTTTTCGGTTTCTATTGGAGTTTTGTAGCTACCCACTGCAACCCTTTCTATTTAAATATTTACCTAACGATTATACCGTGTGTCAAAATGGACACTTTTACTTGGAAATAGCATTTTATTTTAAAATTGTGTTGGCCACACCGAGGTGTTAAACACTAGCGGCGCAATAAGTTTTGATGGAGCCTATAACTGGGCTGGGACGACGCCTAACGGTGCGGATCACCAGAGGCGCGGATCACTCGCGTGCTTCGGTTTGTACTCGAGTGAGGCGCCTCATCAACGAACGGTCACTCGACGCATGGCCGTCGGCCTAGCATTCCTGAATTATTCTTGGTGGTACTAATGAGGCCGCGTTTACCGCGTCTCGCCCCTGCATGGCGCCATCAATAGTGTTAAACATTTCTTTAAATACGCAGTGGTGGTAGTAATTTTAAATCCCGACCAACTCAAATGATGAGTTTTGTTTAACAGTTCATAATGCGGCATGAGGAAAAAGTAAAAGAAAATATGGAATGAATGTGCATTGTGAGACAAAAAGAAGAGGCACACTTCTGTGAAACCCTAAGGCATAAAATTATTGCACCCTCCCAGGTTTTTTTATTGAATAACAAAACACGTGCTAACTCTAGCAATGTATTTTTCTTTAAAGTTTGTTTGACCTAAGCATGGCCATCTACACACACTTTTTCCCCCATCCTTACTTTTTGTGTGAGCATTTAGGCATTGATCTTGGGAGTGGGGTGCCTCCCCAACGTTTCCATACAGGTATGGTAAACATCGTACACTAGTCCTAGACTCTGTTTATTAATAAAATGTCGATATCTACAACTGGGTCTCACAGGCTCAACCAATTTGATGTTGGGGTCTATGACGATGTCACTAATTTGTACTGTATTGATTTTGTTTGGAGGAACCTAATGCAATTTGGTCAAAACGTGCAGATAATAGTTCACTTTCCCACGCCTGTAAGTCTTGTTGCCAACTGTCTAGAAAGCTGCGCATAAATGGTGCACTTCTGAAATACTCGAGCGCTTCAAATAGACTTTTGAAGCGTCTAAATGACGTCACTGTGTCATGTCGACTGTCAACGTGCGCCATTTTGGATTGAAAAAAAATCACGGGCATTTCTGGAAGCCCTTATTCACGAGTCTAATCACTGTTTCTTTGTAATATCCTGTACTGAAATATAATCCTTACAACTCAAATCACCCTCGGAAGACCCCCCAGAGACGCCAGTTCTGTTGCAGAAAGTGGCAATGGCAGGTAAGCTTGTCAACTTTGTAGGCGGGGGCCCTGCACTCTCCTCTCATCAGCGCGGCCTAAAAGCATTGCAAGTTTCTTGGCTAGCAAGCAACCGATAGCTACAATACGCTCTTAGAATGTGTGCCAAATCAAACTCTATAGTTAGATAGCTAGTTGTTATGTTGAAGTACACATTTAAAGGTAGGCACTATTGCTTAGTGTCTATGCCATACATGCTCGTATATTCTTGCTAGCTATGTATTCACGTTCTTCATGTGTCATGTTTTGTAGGTGTCGGAGGAGGGAACGATTTCCAGTGGTGCTTCTCTCAAGTGAAGGGAGCCATAGACGAAGATGTTGCGGAAGGTACGGTTTACATTTCAAAATATTTATCTTAATTCCTTCCTTTTAGTAGGTCAGCCTACGTCTACCTAATCACGTTTGTGTTTTAAAGTCAGCTACTTTGCATCGTTACTAATACAGATTGTTGTTGGTGAGCTACAGTAGCATAAGTACCTACCGGGCGTTAGCCTAGTGCCTGTACTGGGTAGCCAGCTAATTTACGATAGCTACTGGGCGAACGTGCTAGGTGGTTCGTTGTGGAGGATGTTATGTATTGTGTTAATTACGCGTAATTCTCTCTAGCTTCGGCAGGCAAATTGCTTTACTTACTGTTAGCTTCATCAAAGTGGAGTTTACTTTAGCTGACTAACTCAGTCTCTATACGTTGTTTCTAACTAGCGAGATCACTAGTTGTGAAAATACATTCGCTAGATCTTGCACAGCTATGCTGTCGTAAGAGACTCGGTATGATGCCTCGTCCTACACCCTCTTGTTATGGAAGAGACGGCGTTGATGATGAGGTGCAAACGTTGAGATGGGCCGTAAGACTGGCAGTGCGATGATTGACAGGTATAGTGATGCTTGGGGCGTTAAGAACGGTGAACTCATAAGGTGTTTTCCCTCATTGTACTGAGCTCCTTCCTACTAACTGTACAGGTTCTGAAGGAGTCTTAAATATTATCTTTGACATGTTGGTCCTTAGTGGACAGAGTTATCCATTTCTCACTGGTCCCAAGAGGGAATGAAACCACAGCTTTGGCAGCGCTAACACAATGCTCAACTAACTGAGCCAAATTGATCTAACCAGGAAATGTACATGTTCATGCCTGTTCTGGGCTCACCCTTCGGCACTGCCCTGTTAACAATTTCGCAGCTATTCGTAGTTTGGGACTGTTACCGCCTGTCGTGCCAACAGATTCCGTCCTGATTCTAGTCCGGGGTTAAGCGTTTGTTTTTGACGGAGGTTATGAGTCCGTGTCTATCTGCTGTGGTTTGCTGGAAGGCATGCCGTAGGCTGGATCCTCCCAGGAGAACCGGTCATGCTGGGCTCTGGTGCTGCTGTGCTGTCAGCTGGAGGAAAGGGCCTCATTTCCGGCTGCGTTTCCCCGCTCACTGCTGCTTTGTTATAAATAACCCAGTGGCCTGATGCCTGAGAGTTGTGATGCTTAAAGTGAGACACACACACACACACACACAGAGGGAATGAGGGGTCTATCCCATCATACATCCTGTGGCCTCTCTCTTTGTCCAGCATGTTAAGCCAGTAGACCTGCACACAAAGGGGTAGACTTATACTTTGCCTGCCTGAAGAGGTGTAAGAACCTCTTTATTTCTTCTGGTGTGAAGCATTTCCCTTGCAGTGTGTCGTCATCACACACCTCCAGCACCGGCGCAAGCCGATGTAACCATTTCCTGTCGCAGCATTGTCACTGGCTGCTGGGTGGCTGCGAAGGTAGTGTTGGGTCACGGCTGGGTCAACTACGTCCTTGTGGTCTCAGGACCTCTGTGTTGGTTCCAGGGGGTCAGCCTCCGGCCAGAGCTGTGCACAGGCCCAGGGGGAGTGTTTATGTGTGCACAACCCAAGTTCCTTAGAGACACTCTTTCTCTGATTTAATGGACAATAAAGTACATCTTATCTTATCCGAACGTCCGTATAGCTAGTCGGTCTGCTGTGGGTGAACTAGCCACTCCTGCAGAAACATTACTTGGTTCAGTCTAGTGTGTCTTCATAAAGTATCTCCGGTGTTTTATGGCCCCAGCTAATACTGAAGCCCTAATGGCAGTACTGTATATTGCTATATAAAAGAGAAAAAAAGTTATAATAGACAGCCTGGCCGCAATGAGAAAGGATAAAAGGTTCAGACTTGGCGTTCCTGTAGAGTTGTCCTTCGACCTACAGACTGTCCAGGATGCGACACAGGGTGTAGCTGGGCACTTTCAGGGATTGGCCTTCAATGCCCAGAGAGCTGTCAGAGTCATTCTGGAAGGTTTGACTGCTTGTTGCATTTCAGTTGGGTGTTTTGCTGTGTCACCGTAAACCGTGCTCATAACCTTTGGCTGTTGATGGTTGAAGACTGTGAATGTGGATGACTGACAGGGTCAGTTTGTGGTGTGTGTGTAACGCTGTGTTAGACACTTCCTGCGGCTGGCTGAGTTCCACTCTGTCCTGTTCCTGTTTGTGGTGTTGTTGTGTTTAGTTTGAGACATTTCAGTGCATCCGATGTGGGCTGGCTAGCCGAGTTGTCGCATGCAGTTCAGAGAGGAGCGTGACTCCTGACCTGTCGTCTCATTAGGCTAGTTCCCCCGTGAGCCGCCGCTGTGGTGGCATTGACTGGCTCGGTACGGTGGGGTGCTTGCCTGCTACTGTTTAGGCCGGTAGTGACAGGGTGAATGTTTTATTAGGGCCGCCGTCAGATGAGATTGCCCAGTCCCACCGCTGGTCTGTCAATGTCATCGACTATGTTTTTTTTGTGACTGTGTTAGGCCGACGTTATTATTTCGGGTTCAGGCATGTAAGCCTTTATTATACAAAGGGTTAGAATATTAAACATGCAATCAATGATGTTGTTGATGTTTGGTGTATTTAACTCAGGTTGGCCTAACGTCAATGTGGTTTTGTGTATTTCTCAGCGGACATCATCTCAACGGTCGAGTTCAACTATTCTGGAGAACTGCTAGCTACAGGAGACAAGGGAGGTCGAGTCGTCATATTCCAGCGGGAACAAGAGGTCAGTTTAAGTGTACATGTTGTATTGCAGTCATTTAGTACGTAATTATAGGGGAAACAACATTTTAGAAACATAGAAAAATACAATCATAATCTTTGTTTTTGTTTATGCTGCTCTACTAATAACAATGAAACTTTTTTCTTCAGAGTAAAAATCGGCCTCATTCCCGAGGAGAGTACAATGTGTACAGCACTTTTCAGAGTCACGAGCCGGAGTTTGACTACTTGAAAAGTTTAGAAATCGAGGAGAAAATCAACAAAATAAGATGGCTACCCCAACAAAATGCTGCTCACTCCTTGCTCTCGACAAACGGTAAACGGCAGGCTGTGCCTTTATTATTCATGTATGGGTGATGGTTGAATCACACGCTTTATGTTGCAGTGCGTATGTTACACTTTCACTGGATTTTGTTGTGGCCGTGACGTGCCTAGCAGCATGTAACATGTTGTCAACATCCTGGTTACCTGTACAGCCCAGTCACAGTGATGTCACGAGTTAGTTAGACCCCGTGATATAGAGGTCAATATCAATATATCAATATATGTGTAGTGGTTTGCTGGAACACGCCTTTTGAAGTACAGTTCAAGCTGAACATTAAGACTGAGCGGATCATGAGCCAAATAAGGCAAAAAAATATGTAAATCCGGACAATCAATATTACATTTATTTGGCATTAAATGGTTGATAAAACTGTGTGTGCGATTGAATGCTGCATGGGAAGTTTAAACAAACCACAGTATTATTTTAGGAGTCAGAAGTCTCACCATGGTCCTCTCTACTAGAGATCGTGTTTCTAGCTCAAAGCAGTGGGATTCCAGTTGCTATGGTAACATGCCAGAGTACCTGCAGTGATGACACAGAGTGGGGACTGCCTCGCCTCGTGATAGTTGGAGTAAGAAATGATATTAATCTGCAAGCTCACGTTGTAATTGGTGGAAACCTGAACTTTATATACTTTGCAACTGGCAACCTAGTCCGCTGGTTCGGTTTACTGGTTTGGAGGTCTTGAGATCTTCGTAATATATAAACAGTATGTTGACCCCACAATATAGGGATGTTTAGTTGCTGCACAGGTTCCTGATTTCACGGAAAGACCCATTTAGGAGTTAAATTATGTGGTATGCTGATTCACCCACTGATAGAACAGGTGTTCACACGCAATCACAGGTGACTTGTATTTCTAGAGGTGGATTTCCCTTTTAAGTCCGTGTTGAGAGTTCACCGGTAGTGCTTATTGTCTGAACCCCACATTGAATTACACGGTGGGACCAGCTTGACCGAAGTAACGACAAACGTCTTCACCCCCAGATAAAACCATCAAACTATGGAAGATCAGTGAAAGAGACAAGCGGGCTGAGGGTTACAACCTGAAAGACGAGGACGGACGGCTGAGAGATCCTTTTAGAATCACCTCTTTAAGGGTATGTCTGATCTTGTCAAGCCCAATTCACTTGGTATGGAGGCCGACCGGTTCCCAAGCACCCGCCTCGCGGCTTCGGTCCCACCCACCAGCCGTCCGTGGGATGCAGTGCTGGATTCGAGGAGCTTGAGAAGTTGCATTGTCTTATAATCGAGTCAATCAAAAAAAATGTAATTTTTAAATCTCTCGATGCCCATTTGCCCGCAGGGGTTATAAAGCCATTTCCAATTCATTTGAACTATATTGTCCCTCGGTCCGACAGATCATCTACCACTGGCGTCCTGGTAGATGAACCGTCTGACAATGGAACAATATCTTGGGTGGACCGAAAGCAAACCCCCAACAGAATTTCCGTTTAGAGGTGACTTGAAACAAGCCGTGCATGCTAGATAGAACTCAAACATGAAGCGGGGCAGAATCGTCCTCCCAGTCTATGTTAGACTCTGATGGACAGTTACAAGAAACCACTGATTTTCATCCAAGTCCTTGTCAATTGTTAAATGTACTTTCCTTTGCCTGTCTATAGTGTTGAAGTGAAGCTTACATATTCGCATGTGCAAATAGGTATAAACAAAATACACCTGGGGGTGTACTTATGTTTTCACATGACTGAGTTGGCATGTAACCGAGACCGTATTCCTGGTGAGTCGCGTGGTCAGTGCCCAGGAGAGAACCACGCCGTCAGATACACCGTCAATGCACAACGTCTCTCTTAATGACACCGCCAAAATCGCAACGCCGAGAGCAAGTTGTAATGACTTCCGCACTACGTGTACTTTGGGATGTTTCCAACTGCATAGTGAAGGATGGTTCTCATGTGATGTTGTTCCTTCTAGGTTCCTGTGCTGATGCCTATGGACCTGATGGTGGAGGCTAGTCCCCGGAGGATATTCGCTAACGCACACACATATCACATCAATTCCATTTCAGTAAATAGTGATCATGAAACATACCTTTCAGCAGATGACCTTAGGATAAACCTATGGCACCTAGAAATCACAGATAGGAGTTTTAGTATCCTTCGTGTGCATTTTAGGCGAAAACAGTTGTTGGCTAAGTGTGCGGAAGACAGTGTGTGTGTGTGTGTGTTTGTATGAGAGAGGGAGAAAGTGCTGTTAAAGGGTGTGTTAAAGAAAGAGAAAGGGTGTGTAAGATACAGTGAATGTGTGTTATATGAATGTGTGTTATATGAATGTGTGTTATATGAATGTGTGTTATATGAATGTGTGTTATATGAATGTGTGTTATATGAATGTGTGTTATGGAAGAGTGTGAGATGGTGTAAAGGAAAGAGAGACTGTTTGGAAAGTGTGTGCTCGTCTTTTTGGCGTTTCGTCGGCCCGCCTGCATGGTGGTGCTGGAGGAGGTGGGACGGCTGTTGGTAGATTACCTGGAGGTGCTGGAGGAGGTGGGGGGCTGTTGGTAGATTACCTGGAGGTGCTGGAGGAGGTGGGGGGCTGTCGGTAGATTACCTGGAGGAGGTGGGGGGCTGTTGGTAGATTACCTGCCACGTAGTGGTCTCTTTCCTTGACCCCACCCCCCTCAGACATTGTAGACATCAAGCCTGCCAACATGGAGGAGCTGACGGAGGTGATCACGGCCGCGGAGTGCCACCCCCACCAGTGCAACGTGTTCGTGTACAGCAGCAGCAAGGGCACCATCCGCCTCTGTGACATGCGGGCGGCCGCCCTCTGTGACCGGCAGAGCAAATGTGAGTCCGGGCACGTCGTCGGCACGGGGGGGGGCACAGCCATCGGTGCCTGTGAGCTGCCCGGTGTGATGTTTGGTCTCAGGACCTCGCGGCGTCCCCGGTATCTGGGCCGGGACGCTTCGCAGGGTCCGTCAGTCGTTTGCCCTGCCAGCGGCCGGCTGTAGGAATCGGCACGTGACGACTAGCCTGACGACTGCTGAGGCATATCGGCCTGGTTTCCCTGTTTATTTGTGGGCTGGATTTCATGTTGCCATTGTCTTTTACTTATTATTAGCTGTGCTTTTTTTCTCAGTGGAAAGACTTATTTGAGCTCATATAAACGCTTTATTAAGAATTCTAGTTTGTAGTTCTGCGTGAGATGAGGGCCTGTTTCTCTCTGGTGTGGTTCTGTATGGTTCTGTCCATCAACGCAGGGACCCGTGCTTCCATTCGATGCAACACCCAGAAAAGATCTTGTTTCCAATGTCTTGTGTTTATAAACTGGTTTTTGATGCTTTGTGTTTGCGGACTGGTTTGGATGCTTTGTGTTTGCGGACTGGTTTGGATGCTTTGTGTTTGCGGACTGGTTTTGATGCTTTGTGTTGACGGGACTAGTTTTGATGCTTTGTGTTGACGGGACTGGTTTTAGTGCTTTGTGTTGACGGACTGGGTTTGATGCTTTGTGTTTGCGGACTGGTTTCTAATGCCTTGTGTTTGCGGACTGGTTTCTAATGCCTTGTGTTTGCGGACTGCTTCCTGGTGTTCAGTCTTCGAGGAGCCGGAGGACCCCAGCAGCAGGTCTTTCTTCTCTGAGATCATCTCGTCGATATCGGACGTGAAGTTCAGTCACAGTGGCCGCTACATGATGACCAGAGACTACCTGTCCGTCAAGGTGTGGGATCTCAACATGGAGAATCGGCCGGTTGAAACTTATCAGGTACCCACTAGATGTTGTTAACCGTTTTCTGTGTTTATTAACCGTTATATCAACTCCAGCGCAATACACAATCTTTTTAATCAAATATAAATGTAATAAGTCTGAGCTGTTTTCCTTTTCTCCGGGGTTACAGGTGCACGAATACCTCCGTAGCAAGCTCTGCTCACTGTATGAAAACGACTGTATCTTTGACAAGTTTGAGTGCTGCTGGAACGGTTCTGACAGGTAAGGCTAGACGCCTCATTCCCTAGGAGTCTAGCACCAAGTGTAGTGAGCAAGGCCAAGAAACCAGCCCCCATTTGCATAGTAACACTTACCTGCAACTTCCTACTGGTTTGGTAGGCTGTCTCCATTCACACTGGATACATGAATGCACCTTCAAGTTTCCCTATCCTTGCGTGTATAAATCCCGTACAAACATCTCTATTTCGTAATCGGCCCGATGGCCAAACGTGTGTGTTGCACGGTGCTTTTTAAGGATTCAATCCGCCTGGTTTTCCCCTCCTGCGCAGTGCCATCATGACGGGCTCGTACAACAACTTCTTCCGGATGTTCGACCGGAACACGCGGCGGGACATCACGCTGGAGGCGTCCCGGGAGAACAGTAAACCTCGGGCCGTCCTGAAGCCCCGCAAGGTGTCCACCGGGGGCAAGAGGAAGAAGGACGAGATCAGCGTGGACAGCCTGGACTTCAACAAGAAGATCCTGCACACTGCCTGGCATCCGAAGGAGAACGTCATCGCCGTGGCGGCCACCAACAACCTGTATATATTCCAGGACAAGATCAACTAAACGTAAACATCCATCTCTAGTCCCCCCCGACCCCCTCCCGAAACCCAGCCATCGTACCTACCTTACCACGAATGGACAGAAGTCTCGTTCTTTGCATAGTTAAGCCTAGTCGTTAAATCTGTTTAAAGAAAGAACAACAACAGCAGCAGCAACAGCAGCAGCAACGACGACCTTGTTGTCTGTTTTCCTTAATGAAAGAAGAAGAAATGTGATGCACTTGTTTCAATGTGTAGCCAGCCAGATCTCTGGTCACCTTCTGGAGTTAAAGACAGCCTTGTTTCTTTAGAGTCTGAGGTGTTGGTTGGAGTCATCTGTCATTGTGAGGGCAGACAGACTCCGGAACCGCAGGTCAGCCCAGACTAGACGGGTCCTGACTGCTGCAGAAATATGGATGGACTCAACAAAGAGGCCAAAAAAAATGTTAGTGTATTTATTTCAGATTCTGAGCCTTGTGTTTCTTTCTATGATTTGACGACCAAAATTATGGAATCAGGAGGAATGACGTCGTGTCGAGATATTAGTCTCTTAACTGTAAATCTGGGCCTTGGAGAAACTGAAATGAAATTAGCTTGATGACTGGAGTTGAACATTTTCGGTTAGTTTCCAAAATAATTCCCAGGTTTTTTAGAAACTCCAGTGTTGACGCAATAAGCCAGAGTTTTTGTAAAGCCTTGGAATTTGGGGAAGCTACTGGACATGTTGGCACTCTAGATAACATTCCTCCTTCCTGGCTGTCTCAGGCCTTGCTGTTTGAACTTTTTAGCACTTAAACACAGGTCTTCAGTTTGGTCAGTGGACAGTTGATTTTGTTTATTTTTTGTTGATATTTTTTTGTTTATTTTATTTCTCCTATTTTCTCATGCATAATAACATTTACTCACTCACTGACTATATACCTGTATATCACACCGTCTGGTGTCAACCACTTAATAAAAGTAACGAAAACTACAACGAGATGTGTTTTTACCATATCGAATGTATCTGACGTTTCTTTCCTTCGTTATTGCTTCATACATGTTGTTTACATTAAAATGACTACCATCTTTTAAGACACCTGGTCTTTCGGCTCTGCGTTATCTCGCCGATCTCTTATCGGGGTTTGGAGATAAAAATGTAACGGTTGTGCTGTCTTAGCGTTGTAGTCGACCTGGCATTCTACATTGCGATTCAGCGTGACTGTTTATGGAGAACTACAGATTTAATGCACACACGGTTTAGGGGGAACTGGTCATTAGAAAATACCCCAGGTCAATTGACAATGGTTAAGTGGGGTAACCGGAGAGTTGCTGTAAGGAACGGTGTCGTGCTTCATATTTGGTTTTACCGTGTTTGTCGAGCGTGAAACCCGTAACAGTCCGGATGCGGAATTCGGCGTGCGGAATTCGGCGTGCGGTCGCGTCTCACACCCTGTAATATGTTGCCTCATTACCTGCGCTCATTCGAAGCTGATGGATGGAGATGGAGTCCTGATTCATTTTTTTTAAACGTTCAAATCAGTAGATGCGGTGGATAAAACGAGGGAAATCCAGAGTTAGCATTAGGCTGTGTTTGTATGTGCAGACAAATTTCGATCTTTTTTTTTTTACTTTTTATTTGACCAGTGAGGTCGGCTGATGATACCAGTTATTAGGGAAAATCGAGATATGTCGGTATGTATAAACACAGCACGACGGCCGAGGGCCTCCGCAGAAGATACGTCCCGTCTGTCAAAGTGTGCTGCTTCCACGTACAACACACCCATGAAACGTAGGCTGTGGTCTGAAAATCACTGAAACAATACATTTATGGTTGGAAAGTACAACATTGTGTAGTTGTTAAGCTCGTTAAATCAGGAACTTTTTAGGGGGGATTTCAGTATTCAGTTGAATGACCCTGTTCCTTGTTGAATAATAATGCTAATGTTGTGGAAATGTATACATCTTTTGATTATTTTTGACGAAAGTTAAATAAATTAAGTGTGTTTACCTGAATAGGAGTTTAAGAGTTTTTACTACATTTAAAAGACTAGTTTGTCATGAGAAATTCAACTAGTGGACACCAGTTGGGAAGAGGCTTTTTTTTTTAGTTTGGTGAGAAAACTGACAGGAATATTATTTTCAAGATGGGACCGTTTATTTTGACAGTTACATTTTGAACAGTTTTTGGATTCACATACACTCGGCGGGCTGAAAAGCTGTACGAGACATGCAGAAACAAAGATCGTTTATACCCTTTTCAAGACATTGTGTAAAACAATCATTATGCACAAGGATTTTTGTTGCACTTTCGATTCACAGTACAAAATATTACAGCATTGTGAGAATACTGAACTTTATAATTCAGTGAAATGTACGTTAAAAGAAAGTTATTCAAAATCCCTCACAATTGCAAATGAGAAAGTCATCATTTATTTGGATATACCAACAAACCAATATCAACATGTGTCATTAGTGTGAAAAAACAGTGAACTTCAAAGTCTTGTGGGCAAAATAATAAGGCCATCAAATAGCTAACAATTATAAAACAGCAATTGTAGCATTTTGCTTTGCAAATAATGTTTACCTTTTATACATAAGTCTAGCAGTACACATCCAGATTCAGTAAATGTGTGCTGCTATATTCAAAACAGAATCCTGAGTGAAGAATGATATCCTGACCGACCAACTGAAAACACAGGTGCTGTAAGAACATCAGACGATATATTTGTTTTTTTTACCTAATACGATATAATGTAAGATATTGTATAATTTCCTGCTCTATGTCTCCATTAGTTTTAGGCTTATCTATTTCAGCTCTTTCTAATCTCTGACTGTCACCCTGTTCAATAATTAAGGCCTTGCGATCCAGAAATAGAATCAGGGTCAGAAATGTATTTTCATGGAATGAGTCAATTCTTTGTCTGCAAATCCTAACATTTGACAAAGCAATCATTACTTCGTAGTGTCTTTGAAGACACTGCCCACCTGGAATGCCAGTTATCGCTTGCTTGGCCATGAATTATAAATCCACAGTGCGTTCCTTTACCACCATTAGACCATCTCGTACCCATCATCTGTCTACTGGGTCTGCCACAACGTCTCAGCACGGAGCAAAACTGAAATGGCTTGAAAGTGACTGAAAGTGAAAATTAGCTGATCACAACAATGGCTCCTAAACAGTGATAAGATGGTCCAGTAATCAGAGATATAACACAGACAGGAAAAAGCAACACCGGGATCTACTTTTCAGTGAAGCAGATTTTAACATCAGCAGTGGGAACTAAGGTAAAAGCCAAAGTATTCACAGGTACAGTTGGGCCGAGGCCTTACACCAGGAAAAAGGATCTGTGCCTGAAATTGTACACTGAATCCTATGCGATGGATTATTTTAGACCAGAGCCCTTCAGGAACTGTGGTTGAAAGTAGTGCACTTTATAATAAATAGTGTCCCATTTGACACCTTACCAGCCAGGGATTGGGAGGACATGACAGAGCCTATTTCTAACTAATGAGCATCACTTCAAGCCTAGTAGCTGTGGCAGATAGTAGTGGGGTTTATGCAAAGTTGCTCCAGTTTGTTGGAAGCTCCTCAGATGGTACTCGTCACTGAGGTAGTTAGGCGTCTTCCGATGTACACACTGGAGGCCAAGGGGAAAGAAGATATACCGTTAGTGCACTTTCCGTACGTTTCACAAACTTTATTTCGTACCACGTGAAACATTCCTTATTTTCATTTTCTTGTTGCCGAGCGGAGCTTTTTCAAGTTACTGTCCCCGGTGTATTGAGCTTACAGCTCAAACTTCGATTGGTCACTGAAGCAGATGACACAGCCATTCTTTCCACAGAGCACAGCAACCGGAAAAAGCAATAAATCCAATCTGGGGATTTAGGCTGTAAAGCTGAACATTCTACACATCTGAGAGGAGAATCCAAAACACAGTGTCTATTATAACAGCTGTTTATTACGTGGGGTTTTCTAGGTATGCTGCTTTCTTTGCCTTTTTTATTAATCGTAACAATTATATTACTAGTAATAACATAAATGAAACTGATCCAGTTCACGATTAGGTCTTTTGATACATTTGTCACAATTATCACCCCTTCTTCAACCCCCCCCCCTCACCAACTCACCCCAGACCGATGGCCAGAACGTGAGATATGAACAAAGAGGGGAGGAAAACCTTGAGGAACTCAGCAGAGAAAATGCCCCCTTTCTTCATGACACTGGTGTTTCTGATGCTGAGAGGGTTGGTACGTTTAGGATGCTTCAGAACGAACTCCCTTGGACCCAGGCAGAGACCGAGAAGATACATTAGGAAGGAACGTTGCAGGAAGTGGCTCGGCTATTCATTCTATTGTATAGTACTATTAAGTAGAATATATCGACATGAACTCAAGTTTGATGCAATCGTTTTCTATGCTACTCGTCGTACTTGCGTGGAACATTTTCAGGTCTACTTGACCAATCCCAGATCCAATCTGCGTTCTTTTTCATCAGGTTCTCAACTTCATGCCTCCGTTCAAGGTAGTCCTCTTCCGACTGAAAGAGAATACAGAACCACTTTATGTATCAACAAATCAAGAACCGGTCTCTTGCTTGGCTCTCAGCCTGTCCCAAAAAAGATTGAATCTATTGCAAAACAAATAGTCAAAGCATTTTATAACCCATGACAGTCTACATTTTGCCTTAACAACAACCGCCTCGTGAAGGGTTAAGTAGAGGTCAATAATGAAGAAAAGTAGGATGGCCTCTCAGGGCAAGAGATGCTTTATTGACATAGGCAAGAGCACACAATATAGATGCCAAAGCAAACAGATGTCTGGGAGGGAAATCTGGTATGGTTCCTTAGTTTTCCCAGAACCTGCTTCCTTAAGAATCTAGTTTATACATTTTTAGCATCTTTATATGCCTTGCAATATTTGGTTGCAGAAATGAAATGGAACATAAAGCGTTGAGTTTCAGATGACAGACCGACCATATTTGGAAATACTTGCAGATGATAATCTTTTATGACCTCAGTGCTGTTGGCACAAAAAAAAACACAATAGGCACTTCTATCTCGACCTTGAGAGAGCTTCCCTTGGGATAAGATTCGTGGTTTCTCAAGACGTTGCTCATTTTAGAGTCACGTGCAGGATGACCTTGCATATGACAACTCCCACTGTCTGTTTGAGCTTACAACAACACTGTTTAAATGAATAGACTAGTGTAGAAATACTGGACGATGCATTATGAACTATCAAATGGCTGAAAATAGGCAAATGTAAGCCTTTGTTTCATGAAATAACAGCATGAGCCCCGAACGCTTAACTGACCTATGACCTCAGTGGCCTGATATGCTACATTTTAGACACTGCCTCACACAGATGTTAACGTGACAACATCATATTGATCCTATACTGCCACCACAACGTCGTACCACAGCGCCGTACCTGCGAGCTGTTTTTCTCTCCTGAGCTGTGCACCTCTGAACCCCAGCGGTGCAAAGGAGTCTGGGGCCTTGGAGGACTGGTGGGGACAACATGACAACATGACAAGAGGGGAAAACACCTCCAACTCCACATCCAACTGGTACAATCAAGTATCAAGACGCTAGTGTGTTAATACGAGATGGAGGACATCAAAAGAGATGGTGAAGATGGTGCATAGCTGCCCGTTTTCCCTCATCACTCGTGTTCCCTGTTGGGTTAACTAACCCTGGCTAACGCAGGTGACTTCAGCCTGATTGGTCTCATGAAAGCCTGTGATGTGTGTGATTGGTCGGGCGGCAGGGCACCTGTCACAGGGCACGCTGCCTCTGGAGCTGCTCCTGCCTGACTCGCGCTGAGCATCTAACAACATCCTCTCCAGGTCCACCCCCCCTTGAACCCAACCGGTGCCGGACATCAGCTCACTCCCCTGGGCTTGGATGGAAGCAGTCCCGGTTGCCAAGTCCCCAGACAGGACGGAGGCGGGGGTAGAGACGGCCGTCAGGTGTCCACCACGGACGGAGGCAGAGGCACAAGACCCAGGGCCTGCCACCTGGTCTTTGTTGACCTCCCTGTCCACATCTCCGGGGGAGCCTGGACTGCTGCCTTGGTTAAAATGCAATTCCACCCAGGAGCCTTTTGGGGGGGAGACAAATAATCATCACAAAACGTCACAAGATCTTTGAATCAAAGAGTCATACTGAATTCGAGGAGAGATTCAAAAATGTGTCCATAAGTGTGTTTGTTTATCCTAGGTAGCGGTGTCCATAAGTGTGTTTGTTTATCCTGGGTTGCGGTGTTCTTAAGTGTGTTTGTTTATCCTGGGTTGCTGTGTCCATAAGTGTGTTTGTTTATCCTGGGTTGCGGTGTCCATAAGTGTGTTTGTTTATCCTAGGTAGCGGTGTCCATAAGTGTGTTTGTTTATCCTAGGTAGCACAGAAATGATCGATGTGTTGTTGTTAAAATAGCACTCGGTCAATGCCCACAGCAGACAGAGGCGACATATTATTTTCTTTCGCATGTCAGTATGTTATCCAATAGGAGTGCGACGTGTTCGTGTCTCCGCCCATTTATTACATAAACCTGAAAAGACAACAGGGCTGAAGCTGTGTTTGTTGTGTTCTTTATCGGAGCTGCATCGGGCTAAAAATAGCATAATGTCTGCATTTGAGAGCAGTCATTACGCGCAGTGCGCCATGGTCAACGTGGACGTGTACACCCACCCAACTACCCAGTAGCTGGCATCGTCGGTCATAACCTACATGCTGACTGTGTGCCTGCCTAATGTAGAACAGCCAGGAAAGACGAGGCATGGTCCATAAAGAACTGCGTCGTGTAACAACCCAGAATACTGTTGAGACACACTGTAGCAATAGGCTACTTTCATCATATTGTTAGAACAGCGAAACACTTTCATAACATAACGTTACCAATCACGTGGGCTTCAGAGCTCCTCAAGATAGTATGCACTCTTAAATAAAATAAACTACGATTGCCTTGAGGTATGTTTTATTAACGGTATTTAACATGCATATCCTAAGAGACGGTGATTTACTTACCCTGTAAATTTTCCTCGGCGACCCTTTGTTTCTCTTCAGACATGTTGATAAATGATAAGCGAAGGGCTTATTTGATCGAGTCGAGAACCCTAAATAATTGTAGGAATCACGTGATAACGATTTTGAAGATATATCATATTATCTAATGCCTCTGTATTGGAAGAGCGGTTTGGATCGAGTGTAGACCGCACAGAGTTAAAAACAACAACTAGTCAACCAGAACAACAACACAATCGGACAAGCTGCGTAGCCTATTGCTCCGTGAATTTCATATATGGGGCGCGTTCAGAAGGATGTTCCGGTTTGGAACGTTCAGATAAAAATAGATAGCTTGGTAGAACAAAGCTGCTTATCCAGCGGCGGCGCCAAGCAATTTTCACAGAGGGTGCTAGCTTGATGCATGGAGGTGCTGACAGGAATGGCTTTAAAACTCAGACTGTTGCTTCTTCTATAGGAGAAGAAAGATTTAACGATCTGAAACATCAAGGCCTATGCAAGCACGCATAGTCAAATCAGCACCAACAACAGAAAATGTGGTTTAAAGGCATAGCCAGTTATAAAAGCCTGCACAGCATACTGTTCTCTGATTGACCCCTACAATAATATATTCCATTACTAGAATTGTAAATGTAATTTTATATCTCAGAAATCATGCAATACATAATGTGGGATTTATTTATAGGCCAGATTGGCAAACATTTCCTTGAATAAAGGTCTGAAGGTCACTGCCTTTGGTTTTTGCAAATCAAGTATAGTCACTCCACCGTTACAACCGTCCCAGAGTCCACTATGCTTATTTTGAAGAGCATCGGTGGGAATTAAAAATGGTGAGTTTACATCATATACCCGGAATGTGGCTGTACCTGTAGCTTACATCTTCCACTATGGGTTGGTCTGTGGGTTGGAGAACGCTAAATATTGTCGTCGCACAGAGCCTCACCTTACCACACACAACCCGAGCCAAACAGGGATAAATTAGTGCTTCATAGGAAGAAAGCATATTCTAGCATGGACTAATTACCATAATATCCATAAGCAATTGTAATTGAGTCAATTGGTTAGGACTTCCAACTTCTTTGGCGGCTCCTCCTGATGACTGGGCTGGTCATTGGCTAACCTGATGAGCCAGATGGTCATGTGATCGCATCTGAAACTGGGACATAAGGAGGGGTAAATCAATGAATTACAGACTCATAAAAAATGGGACTGCGTGGGTTATTTGTGTTCCTAGTGTTTTATTCCAATAGGGTAGCATTTCACATTTCTCGCTCCATGATATTGGAGATTTGCCCCTTTTTTATTATTTTATAAGTTATTGATAAGCATTTAAATGAAAAGCCGTTCAGGAGACAAACGAGATAACTCTTCGAATGGGCATTAGTCTACTTTTTACGGGGGGAAGATCGTGCAAAACGCTTCACAACGTAGCAACGGAATTGAACACACCTCCAAAATGTGACGCAAATCTCAATACCGTTGAATTTAACTAGGCTTCATGTGATTGGCCCAGCAATGGATTAGACCAGAGCCATAGAGGCGGGGCTGAAATAAAACACATGCTTGTTCCTTTATATAAATAAACAAGTTGTATCCCTTCTATTACATTTCTACTATGTATAGCACTTACCAACGGGCCTCCTGTTCACAACATTGAATCTAAAAACATTAATCAATTGTTAATTGAAACGGCTGATATAGACCTGTGACTCCTGCTTGATCGTGCTGTAGGCAAATGAGTCGACGTCATCAGAATAATGCTCAAGTAGGCTATTGATGGGACGATTGAAACGGGAGCTCCGACGCACGTACGGGTCAGTTTTCAGTACTATAGATTCTACTCGTAGGGCGGGATGCTCGTTTAAAAATGACATTTAGAACGTGCTTACTGACCGCAGAAGTGTCGTTTGATATTTCGTTTAAAATGCAAACTGGAAAGCACACGTAACCATTGCGCCATAAAGTCCAAAATAACGCTTAAAAAACGTCTAAGGCTGAATCTCAAATCAGATACTTGCATATGGTATGCAATATTAGTTGGCGAGAAAATAAGTATGTCTCAAACCACAGTACGATGAAAATAGTGGAACAAAAGTGTGGATGGTCAACTATTTATGGTTGATTTTGGAAGTACGCTTTCATGAGTGCGTTTTGGGGGTTATATAGACAACATCCACTTGGGCAGTAAAAGAGGGATTATCACGTATTTTCCTGACAAAATAAGTAAGTCACCATCGTCCGCGAAGTACGTACTTGTAGTTTTGAGATTTAAGAATATATCTGAATAAACATTGCTCATGTGATGTTTATTTCTGACCAGCAGATGTCACTACTGTGGCACTCTTTAAAAGCTTCGTGTATAAGACCGTTTTCGACGCAACCGTAAAGAAAAACGATGTTGAGGGTCCTTTAGGGGTTCTGGGGTTCGAAGAGATAATCAAAAACAAAAAGTTCTTAAAATAATCCCATTGTAAGTGTTCCATGACCAACCATTTGAATTACCTTTTGATGTGAATCATTTGCCTACATATCGTATATGGTGGTTGGCGCAAGCCATAAGAATAGGTCTCTGCAATACAATTTGAACATTTCCTTTCCCTATTTTGTGCAGCTTCGACGACGCCCAAGTGGGACGAAGAACAACACTGCAGTGACCAGAGGGGAGATCGGTGCTGGGCGTGGTGGCCAGATGGAGGCGGGTGGACTGAGGCCGGTAGTAAATACGTCCCCCGGAAGGAAGGGGAGGTCAGCCCACACATCGAGCACCAAGTGCTGAATAGCACTGCCCCTCAACGGCCTCGGGGGGGCAATGCAGAGCACACAGCGTCACCGCCGGCAGCGATAGCGGCACAGCTCCTGCTCTGTGGAGACGCTGGTATCACGCACACACACACACACACGTGCGCATGCATGTTCCTATGTGTGTGTGTGTGTGTGCGTGCGTGTGGCGTGCGAGTGCACGTTAGGCGACGTCCGCTGGCTCCCGTCCTCCTATCCTCCTCTTTCTCTCCCGTCCTCCGCTCCTCCTCCACCGTTTCTTCTCTACTGCCGGCTGCCCGATTCCCCCTCTCCACCGGGGAGGGAGGGGTGTTCATGGTAAGCATCGCCGTCCTGCTCCCCTGCCTTACTCCTCTTCCAAAAAACGCAGCTCCAAATCGTGTTGCCTCCTCCTCCACCTCCTCCCATCCGCCTACCGCCACACCGCTCGGTTCTCTCGCCCGCGTCCGGCATTTCAGAGTTTTGCGGTCTCTGCCGTGGTGCGGGGGGCTCTCCGATCTCTGTCCTATTTTCAGTTTAATGTACGTAGAGAGAGAGAGTGATAGATGGAGGGAGGCAGAGCGTGGGAGAGAGACAGAGAGGACGAGAGACTGATGGAGAGATAGAGAGGGAGAGCTGAGCGCGATGACAGAGGACGCTGTGGCTGAGGCACGGCTTGCCGTTACGTTGGAGAGACTAGCGGCACAGACGTGCACCGGTCTGTTCTGGGTTTTTGTCGTATGAGCGCTTAGCCTGCTTCTGAAAGCGGAACATGGGCATTCCAGCACTGTGGCACGGCCAAGGCAGGCGGGGGAGCAGACCGACTGCGTTCACGTCACCCACCGGATCATGGTCTTAAGGTTGGTCCGCCGCTGCTTCGACGCTGGTTTTTCTTTCCCGTCGGGGCTGAGGTAGAGAGGATGTCAGAGGGTACCGCTGGGTGGAGGGGCTGAGGTAGAGAGGATGTCAGAGGGTACCGCTGGGTGGAGGGGCTGAGGTAGAGAGGATGTCAGAGGGTACCGCTGGGTGGAGGGGTTGAGGTAGAGAGGATGTCAGAGGGTACCGCTCGGTGGAGGGGTTGCGTAGAGGAGGGGGTCTGTGTCAATACCGTGTCCCTCTCGTTGTGCTTGTCGCTCTGCAGTGTCACATTGTATTTACCGGTCAGCGCCGGCGTGGGCCCGGTTGTGTCGGTGGTACCTACTAGTCGGTAGTGAGCGGTGGCGTTGATCTCGGCGCGAAAACAACATGGACCCAGTCAGCCAGAGACGCTCGTCGTGTCACCACAGTCGATGCCTGCCAGAGCATGATGTAATTGATTTACCATGTGGCGATGTCAAGGGGGCCCGGGGACTAACTGGGGAGAGCGTGC
Organism: Novumbra hubbsi; assembly: GCA_016801125.1. Classification (NCBI taxonomy): domain Eukaryota; kingdom Metazoa; phylum Chordata; class Actinopteri; order Esociformes; family Umbridae; genus Novumbra; species Novumbra hubbsi. The sequence goes on along the minus strand of JACXGK010001093.1, from coordinate 38,858 downwards.
TTGACGGAATGTCCTTTGATGTTGTGTGCAGAAAAACCCACAACAGGCTCCTGGCTAGTGCGTTGAGACATGACAGCTGCTGGGTCACTACAGGGTCCCCCGTTATCTACTGAGTTAGGGTCGGGTCCTTCACCTACTTCTGGGGTGCAAGGGGGGATGGAGTTGGGACATCTTTCTCATTGCCACATTCAGTGTCTTTAAGAGATGTCTCGACTGGGTTAGTAACTGTAGATGTTTTTTATTTCAAATGTCTGTTATTCAGCAGGCTCACTGTTATCCAGAGGGACTTGTGGTTATAGCATTCATCCTAAGATAGCGGAGTTGGATATTTGGGTTAAAATCAAGATGTGCTTCCTTCTGAGCTTGATGCTGTGGGGCTCTATCTGCAGTCCAATCACACCCAACTAAACGGTCCATATGAAGTGATTGTTGGTCAGGTGACGTCTAAACCGTGTAAACGGATGACATCTATACTTACTTTTTTCAGATACAACGTTACGGTTCCAAGTCCTTTATTCACATCACAGGCTCTTCTGCTCCTTGGCATTGCGGGAATGTGTCACTTTCAAAAGGATGTCCGTGACGTAATCTGAGCATTTTCCAAGTCCCCCAGGTCAGGCATTCTAGGTTTTTGTCTTGTTCTATATCCACACAAAAAAAACCTAGAAAGGTATACTTCACAAACGTTGCAGACATACCACGTTTTACTGGTTCACTTTGGCGACGAAGACAGAATTTAAATATAATGATGAAATACATTGTCTTAGCCGCAAAGTGCTTGGTTATTCTGTAAAGTAAGGTATTTGTTAGCTCACAACATATTGGGGTTTTATTCACACATTAATTCACACATGGTTCTCTGCGCATGACAAACTCGAGTCATTAAGACATCTGGGAACATCAAGGGGGTTCTGTCATGAACCTCTGGTTATCCATAGGACATCCCCTGTTTTCTTAAGCTAAGGGGTTCTGTATTGCTGTTTTTCCTTCAACAACTCATGCCCCTTCAAGTTAACTGTATAATGGTGGCTTTAGTAGAGGGGGACTGACAGGACATCTAAGTCCGCTGTATGAATCCGGGTCTCTGTAGTGAATTGGTTGAGTAGATCCAGGCCCTTACGGCTCCCTTCATTATGTCATACAAATGCATTATACATTCAGTATAATTTTGTAAAAATGTTCAACATTCTTTATCGAAACATTGAATTTGTCACTGTCCAGGTTCGTAGTGGACATGTCATGATGAGGAGGGTGTTCATGACTGCTGCCAGCTGAGCAGAGACATTTTTTATTCTATCCGGTATTGTCAGGGCTTTAACCACTTACTACTAAGGAATATGCATTGAGGCACAACCAGGAATCCTCCTTCCGGCCAAACTAACAGGCCAAGAATGGCCTTTGTCTGGGAGGTGAACAGGACCCAATAACCCACACTAACAGAGCTTCTGAGTTTCTCTGCAAAGATGGGACCATCGGAAAGACTGCCAGAAGGATAACCATCTCTGCAGCGCTGCATCAATTAGATCTATTGTAGTGGGTAGATGAAAGCCATGCCTGAGTAAAATGCATAGGACCTGGAAAAGATTCTCTGGTCTGAGGAGACCAAAATGAACCGGACCTAAATGCCAATCGCTATATCTTGGGTATCAAGGTATTGCTAGTTTTGTGTCCTTAAGATGTGTCTAAAACTTGATTGGAGTCCTGTGGCAAATCTATTTGATATGATTTAGAAAGGCCCACACCTGTCTATATAAGGTCCAAGACTTCACAGCGCATGTCAGAGCCAAACCCAAACAAATCAGCATGCCTCAGTGATTGTGTTGCATATTGTGTTGAGGCATAGACCTGGGAAATGTTATGAAAATCATTTATTTTAGAGTGGCTGGATAGAAGAAAATATTGCGCAAAAGGCATCCTATGCTGCCTGGGACTGAGAGCATGAGGAAAAAGATTATCAGGGATTTGTTAAGACCAAAATCTAGTGTGTGGTGAACACTCATAACCCTAACCCTAACCACTCATTATCAGGCTAATACCAAACTTTCAGTGCAAATTGAAGCATAGTGGTGGGAGCATCATGCTATGGGGATACCTGTCAGCGGGAGGGACCGGTAGACTAGCCAGTTAAAGCATTTGTGGGTTGTACTATGTTATGTTCCAAGTCAATGTTTCTGTTCAGTATTGTAGTCTGTTATATTATGTTATGGTCCACAAAGCCCCCTTTCTCTTAGATTCAGTCAGCTGATAACCTATAGCTACTGGGATATTCAGTTTATATTAGTTCAGTACTATTACCAATACTATTGTTAGTACTACTAACAGGGTAATATGCTTCTGATTGCGTATGCAGTTTAAGTTGTGTAATTTTAGCTGGTACAGTAAAATTGTATTGAATAAAATGCTTCTAAGGAATCGCGTTGATATTCCCATTAAGGACAACACATGAAATTACTGGCTTGTGGAGAGAAACCACCCAAATTAATTACTTAAAATATGCAAATCTGTCTTAATTCTCTGCCTGAGAAATTTTATATTATAAAGTAACATCAACTACAATGTTCCCTGCTTATACAAAATAGTATCCAAACCAACAGGGCTGTAATACAGGTCTAACATTTATAGCATTCTACTGTGAATGATTATGTAGACTGAAAATGTGTCTTACTCTTGTACATTGAAAAAGCGGTTTGAATACCTCCTTTCTAATTATCAGTTTGGGGTTTTGTATTTAGACTTGTGAAAAAGCACTTCCCTTGTGAAAATTGCTTTACGTAATGAAAGGGGTTAGGGTAACTGCACCTTTGGGCGGTACATGACAGAAATCCAGATACCCCCCCCCCCCCCCCCCCCCCCC
>JACXGK010001093.1:0-35904 GCA_016801125.1 Novumbra hubbsi | reverse complement strand
GTCTTCGACTGAGCCACGGCGAGTAGTGTGCAGCTCATGCCCCTCCCGCTTCCCCGTTCGGCCGGAGGTCGGGGGTTCGAACGAGAAAAGTCGCCTCTGTTATGTGGACATGATTATAGCCGCTCTTGCCTGGTGGCCAGTGAAGACGGGGGTGGTGGTGCACTGACCTGGACACAGTATTTCTGAGAAGGCGTACTTTTCCCCACGTGTAGTGCGCTGCCTTACCCATGGGGCTGCCCTAAGTTTGAGTGCGCTAAATTGGACACTAGAGTGCCATTTGTGACGCGTGTACAATCTGTCGAAAAAAGCAGCAAAAGGAATCCTCGGTTGGCAGCTCGGTCTGTGAACACTAGAGGGTTTTTATGTCCCCGTGTGCTGGAATTTTTGAATGGTCTAACTGTATTGCACTGTCAAAGAGAGCTAGCTAGTATTCTATTGAACGTCGGACAAATAATGCATTCTTTTTAGGAACATGTAGTTCCTGGATTTTCGTGGACATACAGATGTCATATCTGAATTTGATCTTCCTGTTTTTGTTGAAGGAAACCGGTGCTGAATTTAAATATTAAAATTAATGATTGAATTTGGTGATTTCCATTTTAAAATGTCAGTCAGTTTAAAATATTGTTTAAATTTTTTTATCAACCCCTTTTAAGAATGTCCATTACTTATAATCCACAAAATAGTTGACCTTTCTGCATTGCTGCAGGAATGTTTGTCACGCTGGCTTAAGTTAAGGCATCTGCACTTTTATTCATCCTATTCATCACTTTTATCCACCCTATTTATTGCATAACTAAAGGTTGAGCTTTAAAATCTTTGCTCTTGAATGTCACTTAAGTGCTCTTCTGTTCTGGTGTGAAAGATATTCCTAGTAGCATTGTGTTGGAGAGAGAGGTTATTACTCAGTGTAAGCCTATATAGCTATACGATATCATGCTGTCAGTGTTACAGTTTGAAAGGGTCACAGAGGATTTCTTACATTCCACGGCCAGTTTTTCTCCACGGAATAAAGTGAATAAGACTGCCTTTCTCTTTCTACCTCTTATCTCTTGCTCTATTTCCTTCTCCCTTCTTTCCATCTTTCTTTTCCCTCCCCCCATCCCCCCTTTCTCCCCCGTTCCTGCTCCCCGTCAGTGTAATGGATGAGTGTTTATAATGGCTTTATTCCTAGATGAACCAGAGAGAATTGTGGGCAGCCCAGTCTCTGGTATCTTGTGAACTGTTTTTGTCATCACACGGTGATCTGGAGAAATACGGCAAGCGTCCCTGCCAACGAGGTTAAGGGAAGAATGGGAAAGTCGTTGCTCTGTGTGCTTAAGCATTTGTATTTCCCAAAAAGCTGCATGAAAACTGGCCTCAATAGAGTGTGGCACTTCAAGAAGCCAGAAGGAATATTGCAGGTGCCGTATCTGATTGTGATGATTTCGTTTTTGCAGAAATTATATTATTTGGATGGAAAGCTTTATCCTACTGTATCTGTGTTTGTTGGCATTTATTTTATCCAGGAATTAATGAAAATCTATTAACTACTCTGGTGTTTTTCAAACCTCTCCTCCATTAAACATTTCCCGGTAGTGTGCTTATTTTATTTATTTTGGTGTTGATATGAATTGCTTGAACCTTCAGCAATATTCTGTATATGAGTGGTTCTGTCTTACAAACAGGTCCTGTATATTCAAAACATTTTAGAAGAATTGCACCTCTTTCTCCTAAATCCTGTGGTCAGGTCTGGACTGGTTCATGTATTATTCAGATAGCGTGGTCAGGGAGACAGAGAGAGAGTGATTGAGCGGGAAGAGAGAGAGTGCGCGAAAGTTGTTGCTCGGGAAACGTGTGACTATGTTGGATTTCTGAAGCCAAGCCAGAACAAAGTGCCTGTGTTTCATGTAGCCTTCATTTACTAGGGGCTGTTTTGTCTATCAAACATAAGGGATTGAGAATATGAAGCCTGGGGACTAGAGATATAGCTAGGACAACAAACCGCACCCATAGTCAGAAGTGAATGTTACCATTGGAGTTGTTCAATCACATATGTACTTTAAGTGGATCAGTGGATTGTGGTCATGTTATATCATCGTTTGGGAGGACAGGTAGCTTAGTGGTTAGAGCATCTTACCAAAAACGAATCGCAGAGCCGTCGAGGGGAGAAGTATATTGTTTTGTCCTTGAGCAACTGCTCACAGGTGGTTGCTGTAAATGGGAATTTCTTACAGGTAACATAACTGCTGAATACTAACCATTACTTTGGCTGGTAAAGGAAAAGGATTTTGACCCGTTTTAGATTAACCCCAAGTAGTCAATGACTTTATGTAACAAATTAATTTAATATATAAAAAAAGTATTACAATTAGAGTGCGAATATCAGAGATTACAGTGTTTGGAGTATTTAAGTGGCAAGAGCAAAGAGCTGGCAGAAGTGAGGAAAATGCAAGAGAGAGCTTCCCAAACTCCACTCTGGTTTACATCCCAACACTGAGGTGGTGAGGGTTGATTAGCTAACATGAAGATACCAAGACTCATTCTGCAGAATAGACCCCTTATTGGTTAGGGACACATTCCAATCTGTTCCTGATATGACGGGGTGATGTTATCTTGAGGATCAAGCGAGCTTGGCAGTTAAAAGCAACCCTTTTGGTCCCTGCCTTCACACCGTTCAGAAACATCTGTTAACATTCCAATGATAGCCTACAAAGACATGACATGATTGCGTAGACAATAACAAGTATAAATGTCTTTACAAAATAATGAAGAATCCTTTAAATATGGATAAAGAAACATAGAATCCAAATTTTTTGATTCCTTCATGGGTACATCCGAATAAAAGGCACAGATGTTTTGAATGCGCCTGAATGGGCCAGAATATTGAATATTATCCGCCTGGTGAAACCATCTTGATCTAATGCCTGCACGCATTCTCTCTTAGTCCTCTATCGGTGAGCTCAGTGGTGTCGCCTTGCCCCGGTTAAAAGGAGGGCAACAATGAGGAGGGGATTAGAGGCTTGGGGAGTGACACAATGTTGGATAAGGCTTTCAAAGACTCCTCCCATCTATTCCCGATGCTCATAGTGGACTAGCCATTGAGCACACGCGGTCCTCAGGGATTTAGGATGGCGTAGCAACCCAAAGTATTTGTCCAACCTGATGATAAGTCGTAATGACCTAATGTTCTCCCCTGATATGTTTTGTTCTGTGTTCCCAGTGGGCCAGAGGATGCGGCTGAAGACCATTGGTTGATCTAAGGCCGAAGACAGTAATCGGTGCTCAAGTGGTTCCCTGGTTCCGCCGAGGAGGGGGGGGGGTGGTGTGTTGTGCGCTTGGGCCCTTGGAGCCTCCGGGGGCCTCACCATGTCCAAGAAGGGGCCCGGGGGGGCCGGGACTGGGGGCCGAGGCAAGATGGAGAGGTCCGACACGCTGAATGCTCTGCAGGCGGCCAATGAGGACCTGAGGGCCAAACTCACCGACATCCAGATTGAACTTCAGCAAGAGAAAAGCAAGGTGGGAACTGATTTAGCTGAAGACAGCCTTACTGAGGAAACGTTTTACACCATGTCTCAGGTCTCTGGTTGTCTCACCTAGAGAAATGCGTCTACCGTAACTCGAACAGGGGCTAAGGGTGGGTCCGTGTTATTGGCCGTGAGTTTTGATTGACAGTTCGGAGTGCATAAGGCAGGACCGGGATCATTGGCTGCGTGTGAAGACTGTGGGTGGGACTGGAAGACCCGTGCTGGAGCTGGTGAGGGAGCTCCACGGCTGGCTGTTGCTCAAACTAACCAGGGCTATTGTCAGAGCGAGGGTGCATCCTAAGTGACAACCCAAACCCTTATACGTTTAGTACACTGCGTTTGAGTCCAGTGGAGGGTACATTTCTCAGCGTGTATTCCCTGTTCTAAAGATGTTTGAGTGTAAGAGTTGATATGTGTACGCTCGCTTTTAAGCGACAGAGGAATGAGGGATGTTACAGGTGATTATCAGTTCAAATTTAAGACAAACTCTGTCTCAAAAGGCACGCCACACTACTTCTGACAGGCGGACTACCGGAAACGTGGTTCTGGGAAGAGGAGTTTAGTGTCTCATCGGTCTTTTGGCACCAATATGGGAATAGAATTGTGGCAAATGAGACGACTTTGATGTACTGGCGCACCAATCATCTCGCAGTATGCTGTGTTGTCCTTAACTTGGCTGGTTGGGTGCTTGGCAGACATTGGACAGCTTGTTTCACATATTGAATATTCTTTATTGTTCCCAGGAGAGAATTGATTGTTGGTCTAAACCAGGGGTGGGCAAGTATTTTGGTCGGGGGGCCACATCAGGATTTTGAAATGAAATGAAGGGCCACATTTGTTTTTGTAATTTGTTAATAATAATTGATTTGAAGGCCAGAAAAGGGCAAAAGTTAAAACATACATTACATATGTACAGTAGATCCCATATAAGGTGTAAATAGTTAAAATTCTGACTCAGATGTATGAGAATGGGCTGATGAGTTGGTTTTTTAATCCCACCCAAAATAATTTTATTACATTCCGTGGGCCGGATGGGACAGCCTCGCGCATTTGGCCCTCGGGCCGTAGTTTTCCCACCCCGGGTCTAAACGGTACCACATTTCCAATGTCACTTTGAAACAACCAACCTATCGGGAGAAAAAATACAGCCAGGAATGTTCTCAATGTCTTCATTCCAGCCCAATTTCGACTCTCTGCCCGTTACGTTGGCCAAAGACACCACAGGCCTGCGGAGATGTCTCCCCGTGTCCCCGTCACCGGGTCAGCCTGGCAGAGACCCCCGGCCGAAACCACCTGAGCCCCGTCCTGCCGTTGTACTCCACGGATGTGGCCCCCCCCCCCAATGCCATGGCAACCGTGAACGTCAAAGGGCAGCGTTGTCCTGGCCGTGTGTGGCAAGTCCCCGTTATCGGGCTCGCCCGGGTGAACGATGCCCACGGCTCGGGCACGTGTGTGCATCCCGACGGACGTCCGTGTGATGACGGCTGTTTTTAAAGCTGGCCAAATGCGTTCGATTGCACCCCTTCTGTCTGCATTCACCGTATACCTGTAGAATATATAAGTAACGTTACAAACTAAGTAATAGTAACGAGTAGTATTACTCCTAAGATTCATATGAGCAGCTCCGTCCATTGCTTTTGGATACTTCAGATGAGGCATGTTTCTTTCCCTCTGTAAACTCTTCCCTCGGACCGTTCTGTCTGTAGTCTCCGCAGCCTGTGTGGTATTTAGTATTTGATATTACAGACGACTGGATCGCCGCGGGATTCACAGCAACATGTGCCGAACCCACCCTGTCCCAGGCCCTGCACGGCTCCGCTGCTGCCAGACAGGAACGTTTCACCGGGCCACCGCGACGGCTAATCTGTAATCCCATTTAAAATGGTGGCCTCCCTGTTTCGCGCTTTCTTTCTTTCTCTCTCTCTTTACGTTAGCTTATTAGGGCCTTTCAGTTTTTCCAACAAGGTTAGCTTTGATCTCAGGATAATGCTGTGTTGTCTGCCTCATCGCCTGTGTGTCTGGGTTATTGCCTGACCGACCGGCTGACTCTCGGAGATCTAATTCATCTTGGGTTACCGGGTTTGGGTTACCGGACTTGGGTTACCGGACTTGGGTTACCGGGCTTGGGTTACCGGGCTTGGGTTACCGGACTTGGGTTACCGGACTTGGGTTACCGGGCTTGGGTTACCGGGCTTGGGTTACCGGACTTGGGTTACCGGACTTGGGTTACCGGGCTTGGGTTACCGGGCTTGGAGGTCCATCGTTACTTATCATCCTCCATACTGATAGGCTACCTTTGTTTTGGCCGGTACACATTCACTGCAATTTGCGCCCCTATCCTAAGATCCTGAAAAGCACACAACTGTTAACACAATCAGCCGCATAGAATCACAGATTATAGAAACACACATACAAACATACAAAACACAATTGTCAAACATAGTATAGAGGTCCTCAGTCAACAGTCTGAGGCAAACCGGCTCTATAAGCACTGCAGTAATGTTGCATTACATCGTCAATCCAGGAAGAAAACGGAGAAGGAAGCTCTCCAATCCTTCGACCAATGCAGCTCAGTGACCTCAGTTGTATTGTATTGTATGTGCCAGTGGGATTAATTGGTTGTATCTTTCGGTCGGCCATGGAGAAAATAAAACCCTCGCTCATCTGTTGTTTCTTCTGGTCATGAATCCCACACGAGGAACGAGCTGTTGGAGGCAGGTTTTTTCTCCCTGCCTTGGGACTTGTCCTGTCAGTTAGTGTTATCGTGGTGACCCCAAATGAAACATTGTGGGCAGCCAGAGGGATAAGGTGTCGGGAACTCCATGTTTTATGACCCAATGTGAACTACAGCTTGGAATGGCCCCTAATCCAGAGTGACGCATTTACTCCACATAAGTGTAGTTTAAGGAACACCTGCCGTTCCCGTCGGACGGAGTGGGCTCCGAGTGGCCCAGAGGCCACGGGTGGTGCTGTGATGGTGCTGTTGTGTCTGCGTGTACAGACGGGGGGCTTTCGCCAGGGCGTCTGAACTCATGCTGGACATACAGGCTGAAGGCTGTCCATCCTTCTGATCTCATGGGTGTGGCTGGCCTTGATTCTCTCCTCCTCTCCCTCCCCAGGTGAGCCGGCTGGAACGAGAGAAGAGCCAGGAGGTGAGACACGAGCAGCACAAGTCCACGGTGCTGGTGACGGAGCTGAAGGCCAAGCTCCACGAGGAGAAGACCAAGGAGCTCCACGGCCTCCGGGAGACGCTGCTGCGCACCCACGAGCTGGAGCTGATGAGGGTCATCAAGATCAAAGACGGGGAGATCCAGAGGCTGCAGGCGCTGGTCAACGCCCTGAGAGACGGGTCCACGGAGAAGGTGACTCGCAATCGTGTTGTCCAAGCACACGCAGAAACCACAAGCACATGCAGAAACCCGCACACACCCAGAAACACACACACACCAGGAGGCTGGGAGCTGCAGCAGTACATACGTCAGTGGCCAAGCAGGACTGTGTAGTAGTGTTCCGGCATATCACCGGCCCTGGACTTGAACCAACAACCTTCTGGTCAGGGATCTGCCCGTCTGGACACTCCTCTTTTCCCGGTACAGGTGAAGACGGCGCTGTTTGCGGAGGCGCGGGAGGAGGCGAGGCGTGGGTTTGAGGGGGAGCGGAGCAGACTGCAGCAGGAGATTTACGAGCTAAAGGGTGTGAAGAGGCAGATGGAGGAGGCCCTCAACATGGCTGTGCAGGCGGATAAGACCAAGGCTGCGGAGATACGCTCCGTCTACCACCTCCACCAGGAGGAGATCACCCGCATCAAGAGGGAGTGTGAGAAGGAGATACGCAGACTGGTGAGAAGGACATTCTACTAGTCATAACATACATACACACACACACACACATACACACACAAACATACACATGCAGGCCCACACACCCACACAAACATACACATGCAGGCCCACCAACACACACACACACAAACGTACACATGCAGGCCCACAGACACACACAAACATACACATGCAGGCCCACACACACACACAAACGTACACATGCAGGCCCACACACACACACAAACATACACATGCAGGCCCACACACACAAATATACTCATGCATGCCCACACACACAAACATGCACATGCAGGCACACACACACACAACCATACACGTGCAGGTGCACACATACTCGTTGCAGCTTTCATCACTGTTCTTGCGGTTTGCAGCCCTGCGACCCGTTCTGAGTTAGAGTACCATGTGTAATGGAGGGGGGCGGAATGTGTGGCGTTTAATGGCCTTTTAAAGGAGCAGTACACATTTTTAATCAGCTTTAATGGGCGGTAGTAAGTAGAGATCAGTTTACCTTTGAGGATATCTCAGGGCTCCCTGCGCCCAATAAAGTGTCAGCAGCAGTCTGAACAGACTTCCAAGTAGCACCCTAAACCTTGCGTAGTGCACTATTTTCTTAGCTAAGGCCTTTTGAATTTAGTGTACCTATTGTGACACGTTTGTGTCAGACTGATCGAGTACCAAGGCCCAGCATGCCTAAGCTCGGGTGGTGGTCCAGACTCAAGTCTCCCTGTAGTTTGGGTCACTAATCTACATTTGTGACATGTCGATGTGTTCGCTTATGCAAAGCGATAGCCTTGCACCGTCTAACGGGAGATAGAACTGGGTGGCAAAACCATTCAGAGATTTCTTTGGTTCAATGTAAGATGTCTTTGTCTTCTGTATCCAAAAATAAATCTGTGCTTGCATTTAACGAATGTGTGGTCCCTGTAGTCAAACTCTTTGTCTTGGCAATGCAAGCTCCATACTGAATTAAAGAATAGACTGATAAGACAAGGCATTGGAATATCTCTTTGGGACGCTATAGAAACAGGGACTAGCTTGCAAGGTTGCAATGGGAGTGAATGGTATTATGCCCAAATCTTTCTGCGTCAAACGGTGAAGCCAACACAGGAGCATTGTACTGAAATACTCAACGGCACATAGCATCACTGTTTGACTGTTTTATTCATGTACAATACTGTTGAATTGATCCGACATACAGACAATGTAGACATTGTTAATGTTGTAAATGACTATTATAGCTGGAAACAGATGATTTTAAAAGAATATCTACGTTGCTTATTATCAGCAACCATCAGTCATGCGCTCCAATGGCAGGTTGTGTTTGCTAATAATAAAGTTTATCAATTCAAAAAGCAAATTGATCTCAACCCTATTGAGCTGTTGTTGGAGCAGCTTGACCGTAAGGTACTTAAGAAGCCCCTATGAAGCCAATCCAACCGGTAGGTGGGGTGAAATCTCTCCCGATTACCTTAACAAATTTCCCAAAATGTTCACCTATTCAATAACGATAGTTCCTATTCATTTTGCTATATTTCCCATTCAAATTCATTTCATGTATGTTTTCATGGAAAACTAGGAGATGTCAAAGTGACCCCAAACCTTTGAATAGTTGCAAAGCTTTTTAAAAATGTATCTACTGTCAGTATACAAAATTGTATTTCCTGCTATTCAGTCATGTTTTCAATGCTAATCCCACAGAATCTGGTGATTTAACGGCTTCTGTCTGGATCTAAACCTTGTATTGGTTCTACCTTGGTGCCGTGTTCCACAAAACTGAGCTACCTGTGGTAACAGCATGTTTTTTGTTCAGTAATTATCTGGATCAACTCTCAGGGTGGTGGACTCAAATGAGCACCTGCTGTAAAACAGTATCCCCTGTTGCAATGTATTACAGAGTGGTGTTTAGTGTGCCATGGCCAGTTGTGTTTTCCCAGAGCTTGATATGTTGTTGCTTTGATGTACAACCCTGTTTTCAAAAAGTTTGAGAAGGCATATAAAAACAGAATGCCATAATGTGCAAATCATTTATCCCTATAATTTATTTCACAGATGTGCAAGTTGCCTCTTTGATAACAAGCTGGATGGTCCCTCTCCTCTTTAGTCCAGAGGACACAGTGTCCAAACAATATTAAAACGTATCATATGTTACAAGCGCAACTGAAAGTATCATACATTACGAATTTGTTATATTATTCATAGCGACGTTGCACAAAGAGAAAAGAAATGCGGAACTGTGGAACAATGCATTCACAGTATTATGACTGAATGTTGGTTTATTTGTTAGCATTTCGTAGTGTGACAGATTTGACTAATTGCATTAGTACTGTACAACGTTAGAGGTGTGCTTTTTCATAGATTTCTCCACTCCTACCTCAGGCTTCCAATGGGGAGACCTGAGGTCAACCTAACTCTGCTCCCCTCCCCATCTCCTACTTCTGAGTGGGACACCTTGCCAGGCAGCTCACAAACTAGAATCAGGGTGCCCGCTCCTACAAGGTTAATTGACCCACAGTCCCACACAGTGACATGATATCATTTACCTGACTTGCAAACAAGGTTTTTGGGCTCTGGGCTCCTCGTGCCCCGCCGACAGGATGCCACCCTGGGCGTCTGCCCATGTCACGGTTAGCTGAAACCGCACGATCAGAGACACGCCATAACAGATGTAACACCCTCGCACACCAGCGGTTGTAATAGGCTTAGTTCCACTTTACTGGTTTAAACGGGTTGACGAGGCCCCAGTCACAGACCACAGAGCCGTGGGTGAGGAGAGGGGCATCTGTGTGTGGGTATGACTGTCTGGCCGAGGACCGTGTGCCACCGCAAGCCAGGCATCCGTCCTGTCTCTCGTTCTCTGGTCTGCCTGGATTTGAGTGGAAATAACTGGTCAAATAATCCAATGTTCTGACATTGTTAGACTGACAGGGGGAACGTAGAGTGGATGAAAGACAATTCCAAATCAGAATAAAGCACTTTTAGACAGACAGATTTTTACCTGGTGTAATAGGTCTCCTTTGCATGTGGGTTAAGATGAGCCATTAGTAGGTCTGGGCACATCTATATAAATGCAGGGAGACAGGGGTCATTGTTGGTTACCGGTTGACCGTTTTAACCTACATCTTAGCATCACCTTCTCTTGCGAGGAAAATCCACACAGACTTCAGAATTTTGATGTGAGCGTAATGTGTACAATTTAAAGTGAAAGTACGATGTGCAAGTAAGAAATAGAAGGAGAACACACAAAAGAAAATGTCTACTTGAATCGGGAAATTGTGTGAGATGAGATGCAGCAAAATCCATCTTGCACCATACCCAGTAATCGAAGCCAGCTGAAGCCGGACTCCCACAGTCGTATTTCACCACACTGCCAGACTAAACGGATGCCCTGTACACCACGTTATACAGGTCACCGGGTTCTATGAACATCAGCGAGGCTTTGAACTATCCACAAGGCTACTTCTTGACCTTCTTGAGCGGCGGGCGCTGGAAATAGTCCCTTTATAGAGCTCAGTGTCCGGCAGCCAACAGCCCAGCGGTCAGCAGTGTCAGGAAGGATAGGGGCTCGCCAGTTGGCAACATAACATTGACGAGGACGTCACAGCGGTTTCTCTTCACTTTATCTCCAAAATCAATTAGAGAATATTTCCTGGTGTTTTTTCAATCAATCGTTGCCAGTGCTAAAAGCGGCAAGCATTTTAACTTCATCCATATTTAGGGAGTTTTGATTACTTACAATAACAGGCCATTGTTATCTAAACAGTACAACGCTTGAAGTGTTTTGCACTTGTAATTCCAAATTGGAAGCCAAGTGAATTTCCCACTGGGAACTGGGAGATTCCGATAACTCAGAAACACCTTATCATTTAAGCTACTGTTTTAGACAACTACTGACAGGCGACTGACAGAAATGACGGAACAATAGTCTCATGTATATACTCCTCTAATATACTTACCACTCCCTAGCTAATGACAAAGTATTGGTCAGACAGTGTAGATGTTAGTACAATATGCCGATCTCTTAATAATTATGCTTTTCAGATGATCTTACCGATTGGTTTAAAATGTGGTAGTTTACAAGGTGTGGTTGAGTATCGCTCAGAGAAATTCCATGATGCATTCCACTCTCTCCTGCCCTCTTTAATTTAGTAAACGTCAGGTCAGTGTCCCAAATGGCATGCTATTCCTATATAGTGCACTACTTTTCACTAGTGCCGCGTGGGGAATAGCCTGCCAGTTGGCAAACGAAAACCAGCTCACAAAAACATTTTTTTTTTTGTGCAGGGAATGTTAAACTAAGGTTGTAGCCCCTGAGTGGTGGAACCCAAAAGCAGGGATGACTGAATCACTGAATAGCTTAATGACATTACGGGGGTGGAGCCATTCCTGACTGTGCTTGATAGCCACCGAATGACATCACAGCTCTGAAGGCCTTTTAGGTGGTGCTCATGAGAGGGCGGAGAGTCACGTCTAGGACCCGGGTGAGACGAGCTTGTGCCTCTAGTGTGCTTTCGCACTTGTCCGTGCTATCGCCCCCGGATGAAGTCACGGATGATGCCGATGGCCGACGCCCACCAGGGCTGCTCGTGGAGACGTCTGTCGAAATTCAGTCCAACTGCTGATTGCCTGCGGTGTAGCCCACTGCTGTGAGTGGCCGTGTGACACAGCGGTGTGCTCTGCCTTCCTCGAACGCGGGGGACCGATGAGAGCTACATGTTCTGAAGGTACTTTATCGTCCAGATGACCTGCTGCAGATCCCGTCGGGAAGTTATCTGGAACCTACCACGTCAGTAGTCTCGTCTGTTTTTGGAATGTTTTCGAACAGAGACGTGCACACCTAAAGAGCAACCAGCACCTGAATATTTCTCAGGTCTTTGGCGGGAGTACATGAAATCATTCCTGTGTGATCCCTTTGTCGTGTTGTTGTAGTACTTGACCTTTGACTCTGTCTTGCGGCCAGGCATTTTGTAGTTAGGAGGTTCAGTTGCATCAGTTGACCGTTGATTACATCTAAGGACCAGAGAACTTGGCTGGGTGTCTGACAGTTCTTCCGATGCTTAGTACAAGGAAGCTCCTGCTCTGTGATTGGCCAGCCGCACCAGGCAGGGCTTGAGGCTGTCCTTGCCAACAGGTTTCCATGGTGATGTAGCCTAATACGTGATGCAGCTCGGTGCTTGTTTGTGTGTGCGTGTGTGTGTATGCATGCGTGGGGAGTGCGCGTGTGTGTGTGTTCGAGCTGGTGTCCATGATGTGGGTGTGTGTGTGTGTGTTTGAGGGCACCTCCGCGTGTTTCTGTGTGTGACTGTGCTTCCGCTCTCTGTCCTCCTGTGCTGTGCCCCGTAGATGGATGAGATTAAGGTAAAAGACAGAGCGTGCTGTGTGCTGGGGAAGGAGCTGGGGGTGCAGGCGGGACACACCCGGAGGCTCCAGCTGCAGAAGGAGGCTGTGGATGAGCAGCTAGCCCAGATCAGGAGCAGGGAGGCTGGGGCAGGGGGACACCTCCACAGCCCCAAGCGGGACGCTCCTTATGCCAGTGGTGCAGGAGACGCCCCGGAGAGCCTCGTAAGCAACCTCCCTCCCCGCACTCGACATTCACCACTTAGTTGCTTTTAGATGTTGGCCGGCTTCAGCACCTCCTTTCCCCCGCCAGCTCTTCCGTTTGCCTCTTTGCAAGTTTTTTCTTGAGCCGCTATTATGGTTTTATTTTCACTCTGCGCTCTTCTCTGAGCACTCCCTTTAACTGCTTCCGGCCCGGCACGGACACCTCTCCTGCTCCGTCTGCACCAGCTATGCTTCTTTTGATTTATTCCCAATCACACATTAACAGTGGATGGCTTGCTTTTGATTTCCTACTGTCTGTAATGTGAACCGAGGCCTTGGCGAACTGTGTTCTTCAAATCTGTTCTGGTTTCTCCACAGTTTCCTCCCTCAGCTCCCTCGCTGCTTTAGCTTTTCGACACGCAATACTTTAGCCTACAAACACTAACGTCCCGCTTGCCCAATACTTTCTTCCGATTTTCCAACAAGAGCAGATCCTCCGTTAAACCCAGGATCTCTAAATAGGTAGATTCTCCTGTTATACGACGACACGTTGCGTGTCTGAAACCTGAACTCACTAGGAAACCCCAGTAGCTTCAACTTTCCCTCCGGGCTTTCTGCATTCTGTCTGGCCCCCAACCCTGTCCTTGGCTCTCTGTCTATCTCAGTAACTTTACTTACAAATGGTTATTGAGCTGGTTAGTCAGGGTCATGCGTTTTCCTCACACAGGATACCATTGATCTTGGGGATCGTCTAACGTTGTCTGTGCCGAAGCCCATAGTGCAAATGGTTTCCCATTATCTCCACAACATTTTGATCCAGAACTTTGTTTTTTTGACTCAACCGCGCCTTGCAAAGGGATTTTCATGGAAGCTTCCTAACTGATATTAATGTACCGTTTTATAACTCCGTTCCTGCTGCAGTGGGTCTTTCCCCCGTGGCACAATATGATGAAAAGGGATTGTTTCCCTCTACATGTGGATGTGGGGCATGCCGACTTTCTAAACTTAGATTTAATTTGCATTTCGTGAAATTATTGTTTTGCCGGCATGCGGCACCATCTATGTTGCACCCTGATTCTGTTGAAACTACTGACTGAAGAGTCGGAACCTTGGAAAGTTCAATTTAGATCGTACTCATTTCGGTTAAAATAAAGTAAATTTTTTTATATTTTCAAATTATTTCTCCTGCACCACTGAATATGACAATTTTGAAATGTTTATTATAGGTTTTGGTGCACTCTCTCTTTGGGCTTTAAAAAAACAACAACTTATTTTCATTATAGGATTCTTAAGGTGGATACCAAATGACTGTAGGTTTCCATTCGTACATGTATTTTCATTTTGTTGTGTGTTCAAAGGCCAGCTGTCTGTCTGCACTTACAACATCAAACCCGACCTGTGTCCTTTTAACCAATCCCTGGCCTCTGAATTCCTTCCTCTACCAGCACTTCACCTGTACACTTGTTCCAATGTTCACGTTTCCTTGCGCTGACTTACGTCTGCACCCTGCGTAGACAAATGTTTTCCAAGAAGGCTGCCTTTACTGCAGATCTCATGGTGTTGATCAGTTAAGCTCTTCTTCCTTGTCTGCAGCTGAAAAAGGGCATAGATTTTTTGTGACTACTCAATCAATCAAAACGAATGTGCAATGTGAATCACTTCCTAAATTGTCTGCCTTCAATCTGCATTGACCCCTACAATGATGAGTAGCAAGCCAGGTGGAAATGTAGAAAACACCAGATTTTAGTCTTCTAAAATAATGCCCTCATTTTCAGGGCAAAATGGCTTTTTTTGCTGTTTATTTCCGTGTTCTGTAGGAGTGAATGTGTCCACCTTCTACATCAGGGGTCTCCAAACCGTTCCACGGAGGGCCGAGTTACTGCAGGTTTTCACTCTCACCTTGTACTTGATTGATTAATTATGTCACTGATTGGTTAGGTCGACCCTCATCTGGTTATTTAGGTCTGAACCTGGAACCAATTGACAGGAAAAAACTAAAACCTGCAGACACTCGGCCCTCCGTGGAACGGTTTGGAGACCCCTGTTCTACATTCTTGCACTATTAAGTCCATGGAACCCTGAAGTGTCCAGCTGTATTGCAATACTTGAATTGATGTTTCTGTCATGTGTTCACAGTCAAGTCAGTAGTGGTTTAGATATGGTGAGTACAGTACATGGGGCTCATTGGGTGTCGCTCTACATACAAGGTGGAATTGATTGATTCAAATCTTGAAATAGAGGTTGAAATGTAGCCCATGTACCATGATTGATCGGACTAGACTATAGGGGCGTGGGAATGACTGTGGCGGGTTATCCCCAGTTATCTGCAGTTGCTGTGTGTTTCAGGAGCAGCAGTTGGATGAGAAGGACGCCCGTCGCTTCCAGCTGAAGATCGCTGAGCTGAGTGCGATCACCCGAAAACTGGAGGACCGCAATGCTCTGTTGTCAGAAGAACGGAACGAGCTGGTGAGAAATTCTGACCATCCTCTAGACGCGGGAGCGTCTCACTACTTCACGGGAGTGTCCTTGTCTGTGAAACATCTGTGAAAAAGTTGAGAAATTGTGTTGTCCTTTTATGCTATATGATAAAACCCAGTGCTCCACAAAAAGCTGTCTGATAGTTGACAAAATCTCATTTGGTGACTGCGTTTTCTTTGCCGTGTTGCATCAACTGATCAATGGGCTACCTATCACAAGTCATATATAACAATTTATCCTGGCGACAAAAAAACTGTGCTGGCCTTCGATCGGTTGGTTCCACGACATTAGAATAGATCATGTGCACATCTGCGTAGCATAGACTACTCCTACACACACTTTATTTCGGTTATTTGACTAATTGTGCGTTTGTCAGTCTTTGCAGCAAATGCACAAAGTAATACCTTACATCGGTTTACATCTTTGGTCATTTTAGCTGATGCCCTCATCCACAGAGATTACCTTCATGAGTGCATGCATTTATGACTCGGGAATCACACCCACAGCCTATGTCAACAACAACACTGAGTGCATGTTTGCGTGTGTTTGTGCCTGTGTGTTTAGCTGAAGCGTCTGAGAGAGGCGGAGAGCCAGTTCATGCCCTTGCTTGATAAGAACAAGAGACTGTGCAGGAGGAACGAGGAGCTGGCCCATGCATTCAGACGTATGGAGAACAAACTGCGCTTCGTCACGCAGGAGAACATGGAAATGGTAGAATACACAACAGATCCACACTCATCTTGTCTTCATATAAGACAGTGTTTCCTGAACAGCTGCTTGAGCGTTTTCTGATGTTTCTAAACTTCTGGGTAGTTTCAACAAGAAAATTGGCATTTTGCCCAGCCTACAGCGTTCAGGTGTGTTCATGTGAGGTATCTCTTGTTATGTTCTCACCGCAGTGGTGGAACGTCAATGTTCCAGTCTTTTCTCACAAAAGCCTTGACTGTGACTGATGCTCTATTCGCTTAGGAACAGTTCCATTAGCCAAGAGTAGAATAGTTTGAGAGACATTTTTCAGACAGGCCAGGTTTCCTATAATCAATTCTGATCCTGCAGCTGCTATCAAATATTTATATATTTTAGAAATGTGTTTAATGCCTATTATTACATTGTAAAGAAGATTATCATCTTAACGCACAACATTTTAGACACACGGACCCAATTTTGACTTGGCTGAACGGAGCGTCTTGCAAAGGAGATCTGGGAGTTACCAGAAGACTCTTTTTGACCTCAGTAAAAACTATAGGAATCAACTTTGTGTTTACAGGTAATGTCTCAGTGGGGTCAAGGGGCCTGTTTTCCTTTATCCTGTGAGGTTTTAGAACAATACATGTGTAAACACACCCTCTGTGTACTGAATACTAATTAGCTTTTCCAGGTAGTGCTGTAATGTTTTGGGATAAATGTTTTGGGATTGATCTTTTGGACTCTAATTGGTGCCGGTTTCGGATGACCTTAAACAGAACGTGTGTGTTTTTAACCCTTTCCTGTCCAGAGAGAAAAGGTGGGTACCATAAGACGGCCCAGTTCTCTAAACGACCTTGACCAGAGTCAAGAGGAGAGGGAGATCGAGTTCCTCCGACTACAGGTGTTGGAACAGCAGAATATTATTGACGACCTGTCAAAGGTATTACTATGACAACGGCACTCCCCTCTCCTTGTCCGATGCAGCCTATCGCTCTCTCTTGGTGTCTCTCTCCGATGTTGATTAACTTCTTCCTCTCGTCCCCTGATTTATTATCAAATGGAAAGGACCTGTACTCATAAAACAGAGTGTGAAATTGCAACAGCTTATATCACGGTACAGAGTGCATGCTATTCAGTCATGTGGATATATTACATTATGCATTGATTTTCATATTTATTTTGTAGGCACTGGAGACGGCTGGATATGTGAAGACTGTGATTGTAAGTGTTCATATACAGACTGTGATTGTAAGTGTTCAGATATAGACAGTGATTGTAAGTGTTCAGATATAGACTGTGATTGTAAGTGTTCAGATATAGACTGTGATTGTAAGTGTTCAGATATATACTGTGATTATAAGTGTTCAGATATTGGCCTATAAACATAGTATAATCCTCCTAATACTAAAAGCTCCTCAGGTGTCCTGGTCTGTTATGGCCCCTATAGAGTTCAGTACTGGTGAATGAGGTACGCTAGTTCAGAAGCAACATTATGAACTGTCTGTGGCACCCTAGGGGGTACGTTTGAGGTGTGTCAACCCCTAACTACAAAGGGTTGTTGTTTAATTTGTCACCCATCTGTATTTGGGTCGGGATATTTTTACTTGTCCACTTATGAACACTGTGGTGAATGTGATTACTAAGCATTTAAATGTGATGTTTGGCTAAGAAAGACGGTCCCATCTCAGAATCGGTCGATATTGTTGCTGTACTGAAATATGTAGAGATCTGATACTTCCTCTCCCGTCGTCTCCCCCTCCCTCCCTCCCTCCTCACTCTCCCTCATTCTCTCTCGCTGAATCTGCTTGTTTGGTTGTATTTGCCTCTCCCAGGAGCGGGACATGCTGTTGAGGTACAGAAGGCAGGGAACTGGCGTCAGGAAGAAAGCCATTAAACCATGTAAACCCGTGGTAGAGACGTTCTTTGGTTATGATGAGGAGGCGTCTGTAGACTCAGATGGTTCCTCCATCTCCTTCCACACAGACAGGACGCCGTGCACTCCGGACGATGACCTGGAGGAGGTACGAGAAGGAGACAGGCCTTCTCTGTCCAGGCAGGAGAAGTCTTGTCGTTTTTCCTCATGCGTGTTGTTACTGGGAGTCGACAGGGGGAGGCAGTAAGGGAGAGAGTGAGGAGGAGGACGAGAGTGGGGGAGAGAGGAGAAGGGAGAAGGAGGAAGGGTCAGGAGGGAGAGGGAGGAAGTAGATGGACAAGCTAGAGACAGATTTTTTGCCACTTGGTGGCTCCCTGATGATTGGTTGGGATATTGGGTTTGTTCGTCAGATATGAATGTGTTTGGATAGCGTTTCTCCATTACTGACATGCATCAGGTGTAAACACGCAAAACAATGTGTACCGAGAATCAAGAGAGTTTCATTCCAGGGTTAGTATGAGTTTCGTGTTTGTGATGTTGTGCTTCAGTAACCATAGGGACTGAAAGCAATAACTTCTAAATAGCCTCCCTAGATCTTGTGGAATTAGTATTTTGTCACGTTCTATGTAAACAATAGCTGTGGATTAGCAGTCAAGTACACGACCCTCTAAACAGTGCAGAGGTCAAAGAAAGTGACGGCACAAAATACAAACACATGCAAACGGACGGAAACCTAGTAACACAACAGCGTCTGTAAGTAGAAAACACATAAAGAATAACCAATTACGGAAACATAGTCACACAACAGCGTCTGTAAGTTGAAAACACATAAAGAATAACCAACTAACGAACACAGAGGTGATTGAGGGGTGCTGTGTTGGCGTGTGGGTTCAACTGGAGTTTAATGTGAAGCGTTAATTGAAACTGACAAAGTCTGTGTCTTTGTGCCTGCCGGCCTGTCTGTACACCTGTCTGTGTTTCTCCAGGGGATTATCAGGGAGGAGACGGAGATGAGGTTTCGCCAGCTGACAATGGAGTACCAGGCTCTTCAGAGAGCCTATGCCCTTCTACAGGAGCAGGTCGGAGGCACGTTTGACGCAGAGAAGGAGGTCAAGGTACCGGGTGCTATATATCGTTGTGGCCATCATTTCTGCACTGGCGCGATATAAATGAGTGCTAACCCGCCCGGGAATCGTCTGTCTGTGGTGTGTGTGTATACTGACTGTTGCCATTTTCCTCTCACAGACCAGAGAACAGTTGCATGCAGAGCTTGTTCGTTACCAGACCAGAGTGCAGGACTTGGAGTGTGTTCTGTCCCAACAGGGCCAGGTGAATGCCTGACACACACTTACATGTTAACGCACACACATAGACAGGACAACACACAAGGCACAAGCATTTATGTACATGTACACACATACACCCATACATACATAGTGTACGTACATACATACAAACGTAGGGAAACACGGTTCCATCGCACTGATTTGTGTGTGTGTGTGTGTGTGTGTGTGTAGGATATGAAGTGGATTGAAGAGAAGCAGGCCCTGTATCAAAGAAATACAGAACTTATAGAAAAGGTAAACACAAGTTACTTCATTTAACTTTTATTTTACAGCATGTTCTTTTGTAGCTGATAATGGTTTCCTCCTGTCTTCATTAGATCAAGCACATGGAAACAGAGGAATCACGTTTAAAAAACGACATTCAGGATGCCAGAGACCAAAATGAACTCCTCGAGTTCCGGATCCTTGAACTTGAAGTGAGTGCGGTACTATGACTGTGCCCTGCTGTGTTAGGTAATGAAATGGATTCCGTGTCGCATCTTAAAGATGAGTTGTTGTCCCGAGAGAGTAGACAACTGGTCCCCTGGTCTGGTCCGTGACCCCGTTCACCAGGAGTCGACAGGACTCAGTTAAAGATAAAACCTCTTGTACATGCTAATGTTGGATCACAGTGGCTTGGGAAACGTTGAGGGGCTCCTGGAGAAGTTTTCCTTCTAGACCTCAAGCGGTGGCGGTGGCTGCAATGTTGCTTAGTGAATTCACATGTTGTAATAGTATAATAATGTATAGAAAGCTACTTAAGAAGTTAAAATGGAACCAGGCTTCCTCAAACGGCCAACACACACTCATTGTCTTCTGGCTGTTCTCACCGTGTAGGAGCGGGAGCGAAGGTCTCCCGGCATCAACTTCCACAACATCCACTTCTGTGATGGCGCCAGTCCCCTCCAGGTTTACTGTCACGCTGAAGGAGTCACAGTGAGTAGGTCTTCTTTTATAGATGAGGTGATATAAGAATTTCGCTACGGCGAAACTTTTCATCTGGCGAAACGTTTAGCGACTGTTTGCCAAGGTCCGTGTGGTGTCCTTGATGTTCTTCCTCATTCTCCCCAACAGGACATCATCATCACAGAGCTGATGAAGAAGCTTGATATACTGGGGGATAACGCCGTAAGTGTATGTTCATTTCCTACGTATGTGTGTGTGTGGTATAGTCCGCCCCCTAACGTCAACGGGCTCTGTGGTTTGCCGACTGGTCTGCTTGTCTTACTGTTGTCTGATACTGAGTGTCAGAGTGCCTGTGTTCCCTGTGTACCACGCAGAACCTATCCAACGACGAGCAAGTGGTAGTTATTCACGCCAGGACCGTCTTAACCCTCGCAGAAAAGGTATTTGGCAAGGTTCAGTCGTTGGCCTCTGTTTGTTTTCAGTCCCAGCCTTGACCCTGAATCCCCGCCTCGGCCTTTGCACGAGTCAGAAGTTGATCGCAAATACATTTATGTTTTATTTTACCAGCTTAATGTTCTGCTTTATTTGTTATGTTCCCCTTTTAGTGGCTTGAGAATATAGAGGTCACCAAAACAGCTTTGTCACAGAAAATGATGGACATTGAAAGTGAGAAGGTAAATGGCTGATCTGCATTTTTGTTTAATCCTTTCTTCCTTTTTTAGCATGTTGCTCCAGTTGTTTAATATATTGCTGATGCATTCATGTGTATATATATATATATATATATATATGCTACCATAAAATCAATAGGCAAATGGCTGTAGATGGACCTACTTTATATAGCAAATATCGTACAGGTAAAACCTTAAACAGTTAGCCAGGGACCACATCTGGTAAACTTCTGCGTCCATGTTATTTTCAGCATCTGTTTAGTAAACAGAAAGGCTATCTGGATGAGGAGTTGGACTACAGGAAACAATCCATGGATCAAGCACATAAGGTGAGAGCGGCGGATTCAATCGCATCTACATATTACTGTTCTGTCTACCTGCGTGTTCACTGGAAACCTATTTGATGCAGATGCAGAATCCAATTTGAACCGGTACGCCATTGTCACAGAACAATCTGGTTTTGGTGATTATTATGCATTTTATCGGAGTTAAGTCATCGATTCGCAAGCCTTAGAAGCACCGCAACCAGGGTCATTAAATGAATATTCTGACGGCGGTGAATGTCCTCAGCATATATCGTGTATTGGATCAGTCTACAAAGCAAGGCTCTCAAACAGTTGTAATCAAGGTCTGTTGATATAGGAAGGCGTCTATAAAAGGCCATTATCACAGCAGCAAAGTGGTTCTCAGTTTAGATGTAGCTCGGCCCTCTAGTGGCCGATAGGTGTAACACAGCACCTGTCCCTCTCGCCTGACCATCTCAATTCCTCCGTTCTCCTACATCTCTGTCCTTCCTGACCCTCTCTGCCTCTTCATCTCTACCCGTCTCTCCATCTCCCCACCCCTGAACTCCCCCCTCCCGGTCTGTCTCCCACCTTTCCCCCTCCCTCCATTCAGAGAATCTTGGAGCTAGAGGCGATGCTGTTTGACGCCCTGCAGCAGGAGGCCGGTGCGAAGATGTCGGAGATGTTGTCAGACGATGAGAGGGAGACTCTCCGCCGAGCGGTGGAGCAGTGGAAGAGAGGGGTGATGGCGGAGCTACGAGAGAGAGACTCGCAGATCCTCAGGGAGCGGATGGAGCTACTACAGCATGCACAGCAGGTGAGTTATCACTGTATCCACAGCATGCACAGCAGGTGAGTTATCACTGTACCTACAGCATGCACAGCAGGTGAATTATCACTGTATCCACAGCATGCACAGCAGTTGAGTTATCACTGTATCTACAGCATGCACAGCAGTTGAGTTATCACTGTATCTACAGCATGCACAGCAGGTGAATTATTACTGTATCCACAGCATGCACAGCAGTTGAGTTATCACTGTATCTACCGCAAGTGAGTGAAGGGACAGTTATCACTGTATCGACAGCAGGTGAGTGAAGGGACAGTTATCTCTGTATCTACAGCAAGTGACTGAAGGGACTGTTATCACTGTATCGACAGCAGGTGAGTGAAGGGACAGTTTTTACTGTATCTACAGCAAGTCAGTAAAGGGACAGTTATTACTGTATCTACAGCAGGTGAGTGAAGGGACGGTTATCACTGTATCGACAGCAGGTGTGAAGGGACGGTTATCACTGTATCGACAGCAGGTGTGAAGGGACGGTTATCACTGTATCGACAGCAGGTGTGAAGGGACGGTTATCACTGTATCGACAGCAGGTGAAGAATCAGTTGATTATGCTGAGTCAATAGATTCTATACACAGCAGAGAAATATTTATTACTGCTTTGGATTCTCATGGCACTATCTGCTGGTAAAGGTAATGAAGTGTTAATACTGTGTCCATAGCATGCACAGATGTTGAAATACAAATAAATACCTGGTTGATATCAGTCCCTGTTGAGATTTCCAATACTCCGCTTCCCTGCAACAATACTGAGGATTGACTGTTATTTGATTAACTTCATATTTATTCCCTTGTGACCTGCTGTCCTCAGAGAATCAAAGAACTGGAGGAGTGGATAGAGACACAGAAACGACAGATAAAGGAACTAGAAGAAAAGGTAAATTCAGACAGGTTGTTTGTTTAAGCAATGACAAGTTCTGTATTGTTTATTTTAATTGGACTGTACTAAATCTATGTATTTATTCAGATGAAATCTGACTTAGAAGTGCTAGATAACATTGCTGCTCCAGATTGCTTAGTCATTTTTTGTCTGACAAAAATGACTCTCTCTCTCTCTTTCTCTCTCTTTGTTTTATCCTCTTAATTTCTTTAGTTTCTATTTTTATTTTTGTTCTTTTCTTTAGCTTTTATTCTTTGGTCATAGTTCTGCCAGAAAGCCAGAACAAGTATGTATTTTCTCTAAATGTCTTTTCTATTGCTTTCATTAGTGAAGTAAACGATGACTGTGCATCACCACCGTGATAATAATATATTCATGCCCATAGGTTCCAATTGGCTTCTACATTTTGATGAGGAGCAGAGGTTCTGAGAGTCTTCCCCAAGACGTCTCTACGTGGGAAAAGTCAGCCAGTCTGCTATGCTGAGGCCTCTGTGACAATGTCTTTGAAAGAAGGAACAATTCTTTTCACATCAAGTTACCTTAAACCTGACGGCTTTCTCTCGTCGGAGTGACGTTACGACGTCTTGACGTAAAACTCTTTGGATTAATATTTCAGTGGAACTTAATGACTCTTAAATGGACGCGTTTTGTGTTTTTTTTTTCCCTGCTAAGCAGGTGGTGCTCTGCTCGCTTCCCTTTGGAAGCATTAGGAGGAGGAATATGGATGGATTGATTAACTAATTGATTGAAGCGGTAATATAGCTGTAACCAAGTTGGGCTCATCTCGAGTAGGGCTTGATCCGAACCCAGTACCTAAGCCAAGAGATCCAAACATCTCAACGGGGTCACTAGATGTTGGGCAAAGGTTCATTTGAGAAGTGAGAAATGTTTCCATCAATCTTACCTTTCAGACACTCCACTGAAGCTGAAGGTTTTCTACAATGGACAACATATTACTGTTTACACTATTTGACCACGTCTTCGTTACTCTCACAAGGAGTGAGCCTCAGCTATAAAGATACAGATAGAGCCTGTCTAATTTTAAAATCATTACGGCCTCTAATGGCATTTGGGCAGGTGTGCTCCTACCTGTGGCCCCAACCTGGTGTTGTCTTGCCGCGCTGTGGGACCTCGTAGCTCCTCAATCTCAGTGTTTGAAATGAAGCCAGAAGCCAAACTGTGGTATTAATATACACTATTGTTGTTTTTTGTTTTGTATGTAAAGGGGCAAATATTTTAAATACATTCCTCAATAGGGGAAATAAATTAAATGCAAAGCCTTTTATTTTTTGACAGAGATAGGAGGGTGCATTCGATCCTTCAGACTTTGTCAGATTATGCAAATCTCTTCTGTCCCCTTGGTGCTTGGGAGAGGTTGGGATTGCTTCAGATTGCTTCAGATTGCTTCAGATTGCTTCAGATTGGTTTCTTGGTTGGTGATGAATGTCCTGATGAAACCAACGACCTACCGTGAAACTGCAATGACTCCAGTCTCAAAAAGGAATATAAAGTCTCAAAAAGGAATATAAAGTAAGGATTATGTTGCCCTTAAATGGGATAATGCTCCGCTTTTATTGAGTACAAAACCTTCATAAACAAGCCCAGACACAAACACACGGACACACACACCCAATAACGAGTCTGGTTGTACGTTCAAGCACTCATTCGCATGCAGGCACACACACGCGCACGAAAGACCGAATAAATTATCGACCCTGGACATTTTCTCAAAAATCTTTATACCACACCATACTGCCCTGGAACCGTCAATGATCAGTGAGATCAAACATATCTTTTGTATATTGGGTATATTGTCTGATTCATGCATTATTTTGTTTGCTGACACAAAAGGCCACACTATCAGAATATGTTACGGATTATCTGAAATTGCTGTCTGTCTATACAAAATGACTTTGACATTTTTTGGGGCGTAGTTACTGGGTTCTGCCTTGTCTAGGGCAGAATAGATGGAAAGTCACCATCACAAATACATGCACAGGTCAGAAGAACATCGTATGGATGCTGGGACTCTGGGTGTCTGGAAATGTATTATTATTATCATCATTACCAAATGTTGAATATTGTTTATATTTTGATATATTTTTTTTATATCCAAGTGTGTTTTTTGTTTGATTAAAGTTGGATGTGTAAAAGTACAAGGCTCGGTTTTCTGTGCAGGGATACAACAGAGGATGCCTCAGTTCAGTTCAGGAAAAAAAGCTTTCACTGCGATAGTAATACAGACGCCTAGACATTAAAATTGTTCCCAGTAGGGATTAACTTGCGGTGCGAGGGGGGGAATAGAAGGGGGAGTAGTGGATGTGAAAGAAGAATGGAGGAGGAAAATTGTCCTTGTGAAATATAGGACTGTGCTAGGGGGCATGTCATAGACTGGCAAGCACTCACGAACAAAAGGACAAAATTGGTGACCCTCAAATGCCCTGACTTCTGAGACTAAGGTACAGTTTCACCCCACAGCCATGATAAATACGGATGATGTCTCTAGCAAGCACAGTAAATGGATCACTGGATTAGGAGCTTGCACTTCCTGCTGTCTTCAAAGCCAGACATCTGCGAGGTACGGCGCAGGAACGTTGAACTAGTCCTTGGACAGGACCCGCGACGTACCGCTGCACTATTGCATGGTGGTAGTGAAGCACTTAGCATCATTCTGACTTTGGCTTATTTCCACATGGGCACAGAACATCCTTTGTTGTAAGAATTATTTGCTCATTCGGTGGAACCAATGAACATCAGAAACATGGATATGTAGAAAAGAGTGATGTAGGCTCATGTGCATTATATTTATGGGCGAGCAAAAACGACCTTATCTGGGGTTATGTGAGCATTCATGTCTGGATTTTGTTTTTTACACACGATTCTCAGACATCCAAGGTAAAAAAAAACAGTATCACAATATTACATTTTCGGTTAGTTCAGTCAACATCTAGGGTTGGAGTTTACACAACTCTCATTAGTTGCCTAGTTGTATTTCCAAGGGAAGTTTGCTGGTGTGTCAATCATGCCCTGCTGACTTGCGCATGATCTGTTCTGCCCTTTCCTCGGTCGCCTGTCTTACTCTCAACTATGAACTCCGTCGGTATTTCATTCCGTCGGTATTTCAGCACCACGCCCCAGAGGACAGCACTACTACTCGCTGATTTAGCATGCATTCATGTGTGTGCTCTTCTGTTGTACACTGAAGAACGAATTCAAGGGGGAATTAATAAATAAAAACTTCGGTGGTCAAATCTAGATATTTTTCTTTCGCACTAACGATTGCGTTGTTTTCTTTCTGAGAAGACCAATTGTTTGCCATGGCAGAGAGGAAACGTCTCCCCAGAGATAATGACGATGAAGGGTCGTTACTCTCTAAACTGGGGACAGACAGCCCGAAACCTAGAGTAAAATTCGGCGGCATGTTCTGCAACGTGGAAGGAGCTTACGAGAACAAAACCTTACATTTCGATTCATACAACAGCAGCCCCCAGTCTGCCAGACGACATGTAAAAACTAAGCACGAGGAGAAGGGTTGGTCTGACACTTTCAGTGACGCGGATAGTGTGAGTAACTTCTCCGCGGCCAGTGAGTCCGAACCGAACCGAGACCGGGCGGCATGGGCCGACACCGGATCCTCCATCCAGGGTCAAATCGTTTACCAGACGGGACACAACCGTCCGCACAACGGCAAGCGTGAGGTAAAATCCAACCTAGGACTTATTTCACTACTGACTTTCATGTGAATTTGGAAATCCTGTATTAATTTGTATGCATTAAACATCGTACGTTGTTTTTAAACAGCGTTAGTCTAAAAACTTCGTATGCATTTGCAATTCAGTCAAAAACGATAGTGGAATATTTTAGTTTTCAAAAGTTTCAACCATTCTATCAAATTCAATTGCAGTTTGTTCTATAGGAGCTCTAAAATAGGTACATGCTGAAACAAGTACATTCAATTCCAATACAAACGATTTTGTTTCACGGTGAATGGCTTTATGGTGATTACGCATCCCAAACAAAGATATAGCCCGTTGTTTCCCTGACATAACAACCGCTATACCAACTAATAACAGGCCGTGAATTTCTATGACTTTAAATTGTATGTCCTTTAGTTTCTGTGGTTCTGTTAAGCCACTGACAGGGTTCCCAAACAGGCTCCCACAACGTCTCCTTCTGCCAGCCTGTTTGCTAACCCGCCTGTCTATGCCCTGTTAACCGGTGGGATGTGTGATGCCAGCCATTAGCCAGTAGGATGTGTCTGGAATATTAAGCGAGCAGATGGTAGCGGAGGGAGCAGGCTGTATTCTTGAAGGGAGGGGGCACTGACTGGTGCACGACAGCGCTAACAAAATAATACTACAACATATTGTTTATTTTATTCCGTCTGTACATTCCTACAATCCCACGTGTTGAACCGTATTAGTATTTTTTCAGTTTCCGTAAGACCTCCGGCGGGTTTAAAGCTAGGAAATACCAAGCGCTGATTCATCGGTTAAACGCGTTCTTTGTAACGTCGGGGATCCAAGCTCTGTCGCCCTCTGAATCGCTACACCGACCGGCATGTCTTACCAAGGAAGGAAGAACATTCCCCGTTTGTCAGTCGGCACGCCTCGTTCGTCGGTAGGTAGACATCGTCGTCGCAAAAATTGGCATTATTTAACAATTGCAACGACAAAACACTCGAAATGTTATGATAAATCGCATCTGAAGGATTTGTCTTTCATCCACCCTATACACGCACAATAACCTGCTATGCTTTAGCCCAATGCCAAAGCCCACGCAATACGTACTACATCTTGGTTTCAAATTTCTTTTCCGTTCTGGTAGTGTCACGACTTCAATTTCGTAAAAAATATTAATTAAAATGGGCTATAACGTTACAATAATTTGCACTAGAAGGAATCATCCAGGCCTTCGTTGAAAGACCACAGAGCGATTTTCACATTGTCGCACGTTTCTCATTCTACTCAGTAAATTGATGGAATGGCACCACGTAGAATCGGTGCTGGTAATCGAGTATTACAATAGTATTGTCAAGTATTTGTCAGTGTTGAAAGTCTCCTAAAAATTGACTCCTATGTCATTACCGTCAACCATCCATTCCATGGACATAACTAAGAGAATAGACTGATTCTCTGAGTTTCTCAGAGCCCCCGCCTTGTCACGCTGTTAATGGTTTTCCCTTGTCGTTAAAACATTGCAGTGTCATCCGTGCGGAGCGGGGGATCACAACGGTCCTCCGGCATGGAGAAAGGACGTCGTTAGCGGGGCCACACTGACTCCGATACCCTTTCGCGCAATTTAGCACAGTGGACTGGAGGTTATTAGCCGACTGAAGGCTGCAGGGCCACTCCTTTAACCAGAATTGACCCACATTCACTTATTTTGCAATTCCTATTTCTTGAGCTCCAGTTATCCCTTAGACTATAAAGTAGTCAGAACATCCTACATCCAGCACAAGCGTGAGCATGATATTGGGGGAACACATAGTTAGCACAGTGTTCTTATTATGAAGGGGGTTGCGATTTACCTGCCCCTAATGTGGGACATTATGTCCCTAACTACAACGACAGAGGGACTGTTTGTGAGCGTGGGTGTGTCTCAGTCTGTCCACTAGACCAGTGTGTTATTGGGCAACAGCAGTAGTAACTGTGACATTGAGCTGTGGGGTTCTACGGTTTACTGTGGGGTCCTTCGGTGCCGTGGGGTTCTACGGTTCACTGTGGGGTTCTACGGTGTGCCATGGGGTTCTACGATGCGCCGTGGGGTTTTACGGTGTGCCATGGGGTTCTACGATGAGCCTTGGGGTTCTACGGTGTGCTACGGCCGTGGCCCTCCGGTGTCGTGGATGTCTGCTCATCTGTCACTCCCCTTCAGGGCTTCAGTGTGGTATCTCCACCCTAACAATCCACCCTCATTGTCCACAATAGCACTGGTAGGACCTACCCTGGTCTACTGGCCTTTGGGCTTGTTTGTTGTCCCACCTAAAGCATCACACACTGTTCTAATAACACACTGTTGTAGTTACACTGTTCTAATAACACACTGATGTAGTTACACTGTTCTAATAACACACTGATGTAGTTACACTGTTCTAATAACACACTGTTGTAGTTACACTGTTCTAATAACAAACTCTTGTAGTTACACACTGTTCTAATAACACACTGTTGTAGTTACACTGTTCTAATAACACACTGTTGTAGTTACACTGTTCTAATAACACACTGATGTAGTTACACTGTTCTAATAACACACTGTTGTAGTTACACTGTTCTAATAACACACTGTTGTAGTTACACTGTTCTAATAACACACTGTTGTAGTTACACTGTTCTAATAACACACAGATGTAACAATATGCTGTTCTTATAAATGGCTCTTATAACATACTATTCTAGCTGGAGATGTGTGTGTGACCACAGACGGCTTGTCTTAAGTATGTTCCGCATACGTAATGACTTTGTCTGCCTCGCGTGTAGATAGCATTCATGAGGATTAGCATACATTAGCATTAGGTACCGCGTTCCAGATCTCCTCTCAAGGCTAATCTTTGTCCCTCGCCGTTATGTATCATCCCTGTGTCTCCAGGCCGACCGACTCATCATCAAAGGAGGGAAGGTTGTTAATGACGACCAGTCTTTCTATGCAGACATCTATGTAGAGGATGGCATCATCAAGTAAGAATCAACCCGCGTCACGCACACACACCGTGCAGACACAGCCAATGGCCGGCAGACAACCATGCAGGCAGATCGACAGACGGACGCACAGACACA
This sequence comes from Novumbra hubbsi, assembly GCA_016801125.1. NCBI lineage: Eukaryota > Metazoa > Chordata > Actinopteri > Esociformes > Umbridae > Novumbra > Novumbra hubbsi. The sequence goes on along the minus strand of JACXGK010001093.1, from coordinate 6,285 downwards.
GACAGAAACACAAACACACATAGACAAACACACAACACAGACAAACACAATGTAACGCGCTTGTAGGCTGAGTTCCAAACGTTTTAGTGTAGAAACATGACCGAACCGGGCCAGAATAACATGATAACCTTCACTATAAAGCCATGGTTCCAGACTGTCGTCCCTGAACGTGACCCCCTGTCGTCACCAGGCAGATCGGGGAGAACCTTGTGGTCCCCGGAGGGGTGAAGACAGTGGATGCCTACGGACACATCGTGATACCTGGGGGCATCGATGTCAACACCAGCCTCCAGGCCACTCAGCTGGGCATGAGCCCCGCGGACGACTTCTACCACGGGACGAGGGCCGCACTGGCCGGGGGAACCACCATGATCAGTAGGAACGTTACTCCGTTACACTTTACCCCATTACACATTACCCTATTGCACAATAACCCGTTACACTTTACCTCATTACACATTACCCTATTGCACATTAACCCGTTACACTTTACCTCATTACACATTACCCTATTGCACATTAACCCGTTACACTTTACCTCATTACACATTACCCTATTGCACATTAACCCGTTACACATTACCTCATTACACATTACCCTATTGCACATTAACCCGTTACACATTACCTCATTACACATTAACCCATGACCTCATTACCCCATTACCTTTCCCCCTTTACTCATTACTCTATTACCCATTACACAGTACAAAAGTGTGAGGAGTGAAAAACAATGTTGGGGGGGTTATGGTTAAAAAAACGTGTCTGCCTGTGTAAAGGCCATGAGTGAGGGACTACCAGATGAATGTTACAGGGAGGAGGAGGCATCTTTTCAGCCCAGAGAACAGAGAGATGAAGTGCTTGGAGTAGAGATAGTCTGCGTTACTCTAAGAGAGATAGCAAAGTCTTCCCTCATAGAGAGTCTTTTAAGTCCGCAGAGATTATTTAGCACTGAGGGACAGGGTTGGTAAAGAGAGATTTGAAAAGCTTTGGAGAGGAGTCGTCATGGTGATTTGTGAGAACGGGGGGGTTGTGGGCTGGTTGCCAGCGGATTGAAGGGATGCAATTTGTGGCTCTTTGTGGGCTGGGAGTCAGACAGGCAGGCAGAGAGGTGGTCTCTCCGGGCGGGTGAGATAGAGGGGAGGTATGGAGGAGGGACAGGCGAGTCTGGGAGAGATGTGGGAGAGGAGAGCACGTCTGTCGGCTGCAGTTAGATCATCTGAAACAGGGTCAGGCCGTCCCGGCCTGTCAGAGAGACTTTACTCTCTCCCGTTTCCCCTCCATCACTCCCCCAACGCCCAGACCCCTTCGGTACTGTTGTCATGTCTCCCGTAGCATTTGCTGTGTAAACCATGAGGGGAAACTGCGCAGGTATTTTAACGGCTAAACCTGTAAGCTTGCGTCACCTACGTTACACACGTGGAAGGACTCACCGTCGTCCTCCGAACAAAGAGACTGACGTGTCAGGGGCCTTTTTTGAGTCCTCCGCTGTAGTCGTCGTTCTGGGCACAAGTGGTCCCCCTTTGGCCTTCTGCTGTCTGCTCGCTAAAGGGCGTGGCGCGCCGCCTTATCCCCCCTCTCTAGTTGACCACGTGGTGCCGGAGCCGGGGGCCAGTCTCCTGGGGGCCTACGACCAATGGAGGGATCTGGGGGACGAGAGGGCCTGCTGTGACTACTCCCTGCACGTTGACATCACTCGCTGGCACGACGGCCTGTTGGAGGAGCTGGAGAGCCTGGTCAAGGATAAAGGTACCGTGCATCGGGACCGCGGTCTCTGCAGAATGAGACGTGTGTCTGTCGAATTCACACTCGTTTTCTTTCATAGGTCTGTGCAATTCCGACCTCATGTGAACCCCAAGCCCACACACACACACACGCAAGCACAGTCACGAACACTCACTCACACACACACACACACATGCTAGCATATACACACACACATCCTTGTGTTAATGGAGTAGTAGGATTTCTGCAGGCGACAACGTTCCATCAACGCCCTTGTGTTGTGACAATACGGATACCCACAAATGCATTCAGACAGCATGACCAGTCAGCCCACAAACTCTCCCTCTCCAAGCTCACACACACACACACACACACACACTCACACACACTCGCACACACACACACCCTCACATTATTGTCAAAAGTTAGATTTTCAAATGTGATAAATTCCCTCTGTTGAAAATTGACCTATATTTTTATTATTCCAGGAGTCAATTCTTTCTTGATCTTCATGTCCTACAAGGACAAATTCCAAAGCTCTGATAGCCAGGTAAATCCTATGTTAGGTCAGATCAATTCCTGTCAAATGTTTTGTTGTCAATGAACCTCGAAATATATGTCTCTAACTGTATCTAATTGTGTTCCTCTCTCTCTCTCTCTCTCTATATATATATATATATATATATATATATATATATACAATACTGTTCAATAGTTTGGGTTTACTTAGAAATGTCCTGGTTTATCGAAAGAATAGCTAATTTTATTTCGTTAAAATTACATCAAATTAATAAATATAAGTTCAGTATGTGTACAAACATGTTCAGTGTAGACATGGTTAAAGTTGTAAATTACTATAGTAGCTGTAAACGTCCGATTTTTTATGGAATATCTAAATATGCTTACAGAGGCTAATTTTCAGGACCCATCACACAAACACACAGTGCGACGGGAAAACATGACTGATGGGTGCTGATAATGGGCCTTGGTAGATATTCCATTGAAAATCCGCCATGATACAACAGTCATTTACCACGTTAACAGTGTCTACACTGTATTTCTAATCAATTTGATGTTATTTCAATGGATGAATCACGCAGTTCCTTTCTGGAGACCATGGCGTTCTAAGTGACCCAAAACTTCTGAACTGCTGCGTGTACACAGTATCAGTCAACGTTTTGGACTTTCAGTATATTTGTAAGCTTTCTCTGTATCATTCCAGATATATGAGATGTTCAGCATCATCAGAGACCTGGGAGCCATCGCTCAGGTCCATGCGGAGAACGGCGACATCATTGATGAGGTACAGAACTGAAGGAGCTCAGAGGTTTCTCTGCGTCCTCACAAAGACCCTACTTCCAATGTAGAGCCCCGCTTTAGAACGCCCTGCAGATCAGTAGTAGGGCACTATGTAGGTTTTAGGGTGCCTTCAGTGTCAGCCTAGACACATCTCTCCTGGGCAAACGACCATCTTGTATTGCACCACGTAACGGGTAGCTTCCATCTCTTCCATTGCTTCTCTGTAGGAGCAGAAGCGACTGCTGGAGCTTGGGATCACTGGACCTGAGGGACATGTGCTGTCTCACCCAGAGGAGGTAGGGACACTTCCTGTCTGCATGAACAATACTAGAAAATAGTTGAGTACCATGGAGGAAAATAAATACTTGTTTCTTGTAAAAGATAAATAGAAGGTTCTAAGGCTTTTTTTGTTTAACTCCATTCTCCTTTAAGAAATGCTGATATTCCCTGTTTCATTTTGTTTTGATGTAAATTCATCATGGTCAGAAAGCAATCGCAAGAATGCCCTCCTCAAGCTTAGTGTGGACAATTGTCTAATTTACATTCATAGTACCTCTGTACCGTCAATGTCTAATAGTGCAGGAATAGTTTTTCATCGTAGGTTCAAATTGCGATGGCTTTCTGCGCATACCTAGTGGACGAATTAGTCACTACTCCACTGTCACAGTAATGGAATATTTGGCAGTGATCAGACTTTTCCAGGGTCGGTGGGCTTTTCGGAGTGACCGAAGGTGTTTTATTTCCGACCACCAGGTGGAGACAGAGGCTGTGTACCGGGCCATCACCATTGCCAAACAGGCCAACTGTCCACTCTACATCACCAAGGTGATGAGCAAGTCTGCCGCTGATGTCATCGCCAAGTCTAGAAAGAAGGGTGAGAGTGTGCATGTGTCTCAAATTGTATCCTATTGCCTACATAGTGCACTTATTTTAGCACCAGCCTGTTTAGTCAAAGTTAGCAAGTGCACTATTGAGGGATTATGGCGCCATTTTAGATACCTTTTCTTCAATGCTTAATCGATTGATCTTGTCTCTTTTCATTGTACGATCTTTAGGCATGGTGGTCTATGGTGAGCCAATCACAGCCAGCCTTGGGACAGACGGATCACACTATTGGAGTAAAAATTGGGCTAAGGCTGCAGCGTTTGTCATGTCCCCGCCCATCAACCCAGACCCCAGCACCCCCGAATACCTGAGCTCCCTGCTGTCTTGGTGAGAGGACAAACACACCCAAGCACACACACACCATCAGTCCCGTGTTACACATTATTTGAGTATGCTTCTAGTCACTATATTGTTATGTATATTTTGTATTTTCTGTTATACTTTTTGCCTTGTTTATTTTAGAATTTATTTAAATATTTTATATTGTGTTGCTCGCCCGTAGTGGAGACCTTCAGGTGACGGCCAGTGGAAACAGCACTTTCTCCACGGCCCAGAAGGCTGTTGGTAAAGACAACTTCACCCTCATTCCGGAAGGAGCCAATGGCATAGAGGAGAGGCTAGCTGTGGTCTGGGAGAAGGCTGTGGTATGTGATTCTACTTCTTCACTAGTTCCCTCAGTGATACGATCCGTCTTTCAGTAAATCAGTTTGATTGGTGTGTTCAAAAACAGCACTTTCCTGACTGTCTGTTGGCCGTCAAACATTTCCTAGGCGACGGGCAAGATGGATGAAAATGAGTTTGTCGCGGTGACAAGCACCAATGCTGCCAAGCTGTTTAACCTGTACCCTCGTAAAGGACGACTAGCGGTGGGCTCAGATGCTGACATCGTCATCTGGAACCCCAAGGAGACTAAGACCCTCTCAGCAACAACCCACGCATTGGTACACGCAGACACACACACACACACGCAGACACACACACACACACACAGATACAGACACATACAAACACACACACACACACACAGACACAATGGCGTAAAGCCATGAGCTCTTGTGGTTTTCTGATGTCCCTCCAGACGGTGGAGATCAACATTTTTGAGGGCATGGAGGTGCGGGGAGCACCGGTGGTGGTGATCAGCCAGGGGAAGATCGTTCTGGAAGACGGGAAGCTGGACGTCTCTGAAGGCGCTGGACGCTTCGTACCCAGGAAGGCCTTCCCCGACTATGTCTACAAAAGGATCAAAGCACGCAGCAGGGTGAGAGACGGGATTACGGGGGATTACGGTTAATCTGGGCCAGACCTAGGGGCTTGCGGCGTTGTGGAAGTGCAGATGGTTAGAACGAGGGCCTTACAAGAGCTTTAGCGCTGTAAAAGCACAGCAGGTAAATGCTAAGTGACAACGGTTAGCAGGTTAACAGCTAGGGGCTAGTGCCTAAGAGTTAGCATTGTAAAAGCATAGCATGTAAATGCTTAGGGCTAAAAGTTATCATGGTAACAGCTGGGGGCAAGGAACTAAGAGTTAGCATTTACCCACTGTGCTTTTACAGTTCTAAGGGTTCGTGGCTAGCACTGCTTGAGATTTTATGGGAAAATATCACCAACAAATGTTGTGACTGTATGTAGAATGAGGTACACTTACAGCAGCGTTTTAGGTTTAAGGCTAATAGCTAAGGGTTGTCAGGAAACGGCCATCATATCCGGTGCTTTGCCAAATGGGGTGTAACTCTTTATCCACTCTTTACTGTGCACAATCAAGCAATGAGTGTATGTCATTTGCCAAGGGCTTCCCAGGCTGTTCCAGCTGGCTTGTCCCCGCAGAAAAACAGAAAGAGCACATTAAATTGGACCGAATCATTTGTGTACCATTACACTCTTCTTTCCAGATGGCCGATGCACGCGGGGTCCCCCGGGGGAACTACGACGGGCCGGTCCACGATGTAATCAGCATGACCAAATCGGTGCCGGCCACTCCCACCAGCAGAATGCCCCAGTTCCCCGGGAAGGGCCCCCTATGCCCCTCCAGGAACCTGCACCAGTCTGGCTTCACTCTGTCCGGTATGGGTAAGCTTTGTTTCTCACTCACCTCACTTTAATTCAACACGTTGTGAATGGAACCTCAGAGCCCCACAAATTCACGCCATGTTGTGTGAATGTGAAAAAATGTTTCGTGCGACACAAATGGCACCACAAATGTGTGTACAAACTCTCCCATTGTCATTGTTCAACTAAGCCAAGGTTATTAGTTTTAGTTTCATATCTTTGTGTTGTTGTCTATGAGCACCCCCCCCACACCATCCCCCACTCCAGACTCTCCCTTTCTTCCTCAGATCCCCCCAGGTTCACTCCCCCCAGACTCTCTCCCTCCAACTCCCT
>JACXGK010001092.1:58144-70303 GCA_016801125.1 Novumbra hubbsi | reverse complement strand
AGAGTTAGGGTCAGTACCAGGGTCAGTACAGAGTTAGAAGTTAATTTTAACTTTAACAGTATACCCAAGTAAGTAAACTGAGTAATGCAAGGTGGAAACCCTGAACAGAACAGTAAAGCCAAATGTTGTCAACCAACTTACAGTACCTCTCAGACCTCTCTGACAGAAGTTATCAGGCTTTTTACCTTTGCAGTACTGCAGGACTGTTTCCATGGCGCACTTCCTGTCCATGTCCCATCGTATCCTGGCGGAGCCGGGACTCTCGCTGTCCTGGGGCCACCAGCCCTGCCACAGGTACACCTCATGGAAGTTATCCACCAGGAACAACGCTACAGGAAGTGAGGTCATAACATTAGTATAAAGCCTAAGGGGCCATGGTCTTGCCAGTGGGTATTGTTAGTGTATGTCCACGGCGATATAGTTCCCACTTCACACGGCAGAAAGTGCTCACCGGGCTGGGAGGCTTGGTACAGATCCTCCTGCAGGAAGGACAGAGAGCTGACCAGGTCGGGAGCTCTGGACGGGTGAAAGAATTCTGTGGCTACAAACTCCCCCGACGAACTGCTCAGCTGGAACAACCGAGGGGTGAAGTTGAATTTTCCCGGATCTGTACGAATCCAAAAAAGGGATGCATGAAAAGTGGCTGATTCAGATGAATATATATAAGTATAGTATATACAGTATATAATACTGTTTCTTATAGGAATAAAAAAGGTACTACAAGCCATTCTTTTGTTCAGCCAATCCCTCCCGCTTCATTTTGTAAACTGTGAGTGAGTGAGCCAAGTGTGTATGTGTGTTTCTGAAACAGTACCTTGCAGCATGCAGTCATAGGCCTTCCTGTCTTTCTTCCCAACAGCCTCCCAGAATCCTGTGGGCTCCGATCCCTCGTCGCACTCAGTGACGGTGACGTTGCTGCTGCTGTGAAGACCCGCCTCCAGAGGACACCTGCCACACAACACTCACGGGTTCACGTCCCCTGCACCCAACGCAGCAGGCGTCCCCAATGGTACCCTGTCCCCTACGGACACGCGTAACAAGCAGTGCACTACGTAGGCCACAGGACACCTTTTCGGACACGTGCCGACTTGTCAACCCCGTCAACTACCGGGTGTAGTAACTGACCAGTAGGGCACCACTTTCGGCAGGCGTTCGGCAGGCAGACTCACAGCTCTTTGACCCGCCGAGCGGCGCTGCGTCCCACCGCGTGCGTGTGTGTCTGGGCCTTGCAGCCGTGCCACAGGTAGAGGAGGGCCTTGGTGACGTTCAGGAGGATCATGGAGCCCCGGGAGCGCAGGCTGCTGCAGTGACACGCCACCTCCAGGAGGTGGCCCTCCACGGGAACTTCCCCTCTCACGCAGTACAGACGCCACTCGGCTGGAGACAAGACGGGCGCGGACTCGGTGTGATATACATACTCACACGGACACTGCTGGTGTGTGTGGAGCAACGGCTAGTAGCCCCCATTACAGGGAACACATTCACAAACATGGCCGGACATTTCAGGTGACCATTGACCATTTCTGGTAAACAAAGTTTACAATAATTCTGCTTAACAAACAACTCAAATGAGTACTATGACATCATTCTGCTTAACAAACAACTCAAATGAGTTCTATGACATTTTTCTGCTTAACAAACAACTCAAATGAGTTCTATGACATCATTCTGCTTAACAAACAACTCAAATGAGTTCTATGACATTTTTCTGCTTAACAAACAACTCAAATGAGTTCTATGACATCATTCTGCTTAACAAACAACTCAAATGAGTTCTATGACATCATTCTGCCTAACAAACAACTCAAATGAGTTCCTTGACATCGTTCTGCTTAACAAACAACTCAAATGAGTTCTATGACATCATTCCGCTTGACAAACAACTCAAATTAGTTCTATGACATCATTCTGCCTAACAAACAACTCAAATGAGTTCTATGACATCGTTCTGCTTAACAAACAACTCAAATGAGTTCTATGACATCATTCTGCCGACCAGACTAAACCCTTACTCTGGGTGTTCTCCTCCTCCTCCTCTCTCTTGCCGGCATGTATGATCATCCCCCCATTGAAGCACTGGAGGAAACAAGGGGGCTCTTTCCCCTGCTGTACCTGGACCTGTGGGGAAACAGAGGACTTGGCTCAGTCCTATCATGTGTGTGTACCCCTAGCTGCTCTCAGTGACAGTAGATACATGTCTGCTCGTATCGAGGCTGCATCCCAAACAGCGCCCTGTTTCGTACATCGTGCACCGCAACGCAGAGCGTGTTAGTGCATTCTGGTCCTGATCTGGGCGCTCACTTTAAAAGGAGTGCTCTATCTAGGGAACGGACAAACATTCAGTGTCTCCCTTACCTGGGCACCCCTCTCCTCATCCAGCTCCACCGTCATAAGTGCTGACGTCCCTTTCTCGCTCACAGTGCAGTTGCGCCCCTGCCAGAAGAAGTAGGAGCACTTCTCCTTGCCGGGGCCGGCAGTCCTCTGCTCTGGGTGCTGCCGCCTCCCCACCGCGGTGCCCACCATGTACTTCCACTTCACCACGTACGCGTCACCCTCGTGGAACTGGCCTATGCTCTGCTTGGGCAGCCGGCTGGACAAAGGGAATTGGTTTAAATAAAGCAGAACGCCACATACGATTGTACCTTTATATACCGTATGTTGCCGTGTTTCTAGCGTTCACTGGACTTTTCAAGTGGATGCGAATGGAGTCGTTAAACTTTATTGTGGTTGTAGCACAGCCAGAAGAGGTCTGGTCAGCCCTCCGAGCCTGGTTCCTCTCTAAGGTTCTTCCTAAAATCCAGCACCCATGGGCAGTTTTTCCTAGCCACGGTGCTTCAGCACTGGAACGCCATAGAGCACGCAACAACAGCGTTGACGCGTGCTCCATGGGGTTTCAGGCTAGGTGTTTTTGTAAAAGCACTTTGTGACAACCGCTGATGTAAAAAGGGCTTTATATATATCGTTTGTAAATACTGTACGGTTAGGTTGAGCTCTCATGGCCGAGGCGAAATCCGCACAGCATTTCTGCGCGAAGCAACGGCCGGTCACCTGTAGTCGAACTCCAGGATGTGCCAGACATCTACAGACACCGTGCTGATCTCCAGAGTCCTCATCCTGTCCTCTCCTTCCACTGCCCCGTGGCCTCGGCCCACGTTCACCCCGTCCAGCACCGTGCTCACCGCCGTCTGGAGCACGGGCAGCATCAGCACCGCATCATATGGCCGGCACTCCCGGCCCGGTGACTCCTGGCGGGACGGATGGGGTCATTCAGAAAACCACAGGAAAACACAAGCTTGAGAGGACTAGAGAGAGGGGTGGGGCGGGGGGTGGGCGATGAAGAGGTAAAGATGGTTGGTTGGTAGAGAAAGAGAGAGAGAGAGGAGTGAAGGGAGGGAGCGAGGGACAATGAGACAGCCAGGAGGGCATACCTTCTGCTCACTGACTTGCTCGTTGGGGCTCTTAGGTCGGGGTTGAGTGTCGGTCCAGTCCAGGAACTTCTCCTTGAACAGAGTGGTCTCGTTGTGCTCTGTCAGCCTGCCGAATATGGCCCAGTCTGGACGTCCCTGGCCCTTCCTGTAGACGCAGAGAGACAGGGCAGCCTTTAGCAGAAGGCCTACACACAAATAAGTCTAAGTCAAGAAACCTCTGAAGTGTTTTGTGTGTGTGTGTGTGTGTGTGTCTGTGAGCGTTGCGTGTGTGATCTCGGTCTATGTGTATATGTGGGGACCCGAGGTTTTCTAGGTCCTTAAAAGGATAGGCAATGTAAATGTGCTTGTGTGTATTTGTGTGTGTGTGCACGAGTGCAATTGCTCTCATATTTTCATGCGTGTGTGTGTGTGTTTCTGTCCGTTTCTGCGTGTGCACTATTGGCCTGCCTGGGTATGAGTGGGTTGCATCCCCCCGGGTCCAATGGGTTGATGTCACAGCAGGTGTAGTCAAAGGTCCCGTTCCACAGGTGCTTAGCCAGCTGGAAGGCTACTTTCCTCTGGGCCAGAGTCACCTCCTTCCCGTGCCACACGTACACCTCGCTGCCGAAGTCAAACACCAGCACCTGCAGGGCCGCCACAACAACACAGGCCGGGGGGGCATCTGAGCGGGCACAGGGTAACGGGCGGGGCGCGATGACGCCCGGTAAAAACGCGGTCGAAAAAAAGAACACGGAGCTCATTGACGGGTGTCGCCTGGGACCGGGTCCACACGGCGCCTCAGTGTACGACGTGCTGTTACAGAGGCAGCTCTGCTTTTCTCTGCGGAGATCCTAGATCAGCGCCCCACCCTGACCCTGTGTTGAGTCCAGGCCCCTACCTCGCTGGACTCCAGTAGGGAGCTGCTTGGTACCTTCCCCCACTGGCCGTCATCCGGAACCAACTTGTCATCCGCCAGGCGGAAGATACAGTTGGTCTCGACTATGGCACTCTCGAACAGCTCATCCTCCTCTGGTGACCCCGCAGCTGTAGGACACACACACACACACCCATAAGATATCAACCAGAACCCAGTAAGACAAAGACTTACATAGTTCACATCAGAGGTCAACTGTCTAGACTGCCTGACGGCATGACCGGTACATGTTCTTTTATACCTAGAGATTTTGTTTTGTTACCGTCTGCCACTAGAGACAGGAGTTCAGTTCCCCACTTAAACCCTTCAAATTGTTTGCCCCCACAATGTATCCTCTCTGATATATAAAAACAATTACTCTCCTGAAAGATTCAAAAGAACACTTGAAACCACATCCAGCCTGTAACTCCATCAGCGCTAAATCCACTGCAGATTTTGGGAGCAGACTACAGACAAGTGATACAGCCTCTGACACAACCGCTTACGCTGGTATGTCTGCTGCCCTCTCAGGATCTTCCAGAACTCTGTGGCTGCAGGACTCTGGGGGTTGACCCCCTCCTCGATAGTCTGGACCAGGCCAGCCCTGCAGCCCAGGTCCCTCTTAGTCTGGATGAATGTGGCTAGCTCAGAAGCCTGCAATACGGGACACACACACACAACGACAGAGAAAATGGCATCACTAACTTGTGTACTAGGGTATATACAGCATACTAAGGCTTTAAAAAAACAAAGTAGCCTGCGGAAATATTTAGCTAATGTCAATGTTGTCTGAAATGTCTGAAACTGTCAACTTTTCACAAACACATTCCAGAGAGTGGGAACAGTTGTTTTGTGTTTTGCCTCACCCCTGTGACCCCAACCTTTCTAATCACAAACCACAGTCCAGCCGCAGGGGACAAAGATTAACGCACAAGGCATTTCCTTAATCCTGGAAGTAATTACGAAACATACGACTCACTACGGCTTTCTTGCCCATATTACAGAAACGCAGAAACACACACAGGAACTGACTTTGGCTTTCTCAATAACGTTGGCGAACTCTCCTATCCAGACAAAGCAGTGTTGAGGAGTAACCAGGAGGAAGCAGTCTCCGCTGTTCAGGGACACGGCTCTGGGCTCCACGAGTCTGGTCTGGACGTGGCGACGGCCTGAGGAGTCAAGAGAAAGAGGATGGATGCATCTGAAATGGCTCCCTATACTTCATACAGTCATGCACTACATGGCAACATATTTCCTATGTGGCGCAATACTTTTATAAAAAGATCCAAGGGAATAGGGTCTAAAAGTAGTGCACTAAACAGGAAATAGGATTGAATTTGCTAATCGGCAACACAGTTGATTGTTGTTATGCAATGAGGTAAATAGTTACCGGATCCAAGCAACTCTGCTAATCTTGGCTGGATTAGTTTATTCCGGAAGGTGGCCAAAGGGCCATAACAGCTATTCAGCAAATTGCATTTGGCATCTCTGTGCGTGTGTGTCTATGTGTGTGTGTGTGTGTCTGTGTTTGTTTTTGTGTGAAACCTGTTTTTACCTGTCCCAATATAATTCATTTATTTATTTATTTATTTGAACTCAGTTCAAGTCTCAAATCGCGCCCTACTCTCTATAAAGTGCACTACTTTTGACACGTCCACATGGCCCCTGGTCAAAAAAACAAGAGATCCATCAAGGAAACAGGGAGCCGGATGGAACGCAGCACTGGGGGACGTCTCACCTTTGACCTGCATCAGCATGATGTTCTTGTAGGGAACCGCGCTGTTGTTGGACATCTGCTCTGAGATGTTGACGCTCCTCAGACTCACGTTGCTGAAGTTCTCCTTACTGGCCAGACCAGCCATGGCCGCGTCCGAGTACTCCGACCCCTTACTCACTACGTCACATAACACACGCGTGTCAAGGCTGGACGTTCCGTGTGGCAACTATACCCCACGCAGACACACAGACGGGTTACGCGCGGTGCTTGCAGCCACGCTCACACACTCACTCTTCTCGTCCTTCATCCTCTTGCTCTCTATGAGGCCGACGTTGAGTCTCTGCTCAGTGTACTCCTGTCGAATGTCCTCCCTGGCCGCCAGCATCTTCAGGGGGTTCCTGGACGACTGGACGTTCCTCGATGGTCTCACTGCTCGTTTGTGCTGTGCAATGGCGGAGGTCAACCTGCATTCGCGGAGGAGACACGCATACTGTAAATGCCGTGAAACTGTTAATAAACTTCCCGAGTTTCTGGATATGGGCAATAGAGTCATCAGCATTTCTTTTAACCTCAAACGAAATTATTGTATTATTCTTTACTTGGGCGCCTGAGTGCCAAAGATGGCATCAAAGTCTTCGTCGATCTCGATCCTGCTGGGCATGCGAGGGAAGTCTGCCACGTGGCGATAGAATTTAGAGAAGATCTCATCGTCCATCCTCATCACCTCCTTCACAGCCTTCTCGGTCACTGTGAGGGTGGTCTCCTGAAGACCTGCCACTGGAACACAGCAGCACAGTGAGCCTCGTCGCCCGCCAGAACTGACCATCGGGCTGCGTAGTAAGACTTGATTAGGGGGCTTAGCCTCCTTTCTCCTAAGCCTTACAGTCTGGATCTTCAATGTTTGTTTGCAGCTTCACCAACCTTTACTGTTCAGGCGTCCCAAAAATGTCTCCAATTTATCCAGCTTTTTATCCGACTCCAAGTTCATCTCCGGTCTGGCTTCGATTTCTGAGGGGTTAGACAACATATTAGAAAAGCAGCAAATCTACAAATCCCTCAAAAGAGGACTTCTGGGCGGGTGAAAAAAAACCTCCTCCCCGACATCGCATCCTTGATCAAACGCATGACCTACCCTCCTGTGGTTTGGAGGCAGCCACAAAGCTCTTCAGTTTAGTGGAGGCAGGGCACAGGACGGGGCTGAGAGCTGAGGAAGAGGCGGTCAAGCCTGCAAACATAACAGCACACCCACACAGACACACAAATTGGCATCAAAAGCATACAGTACCATCCATTAGAAACCTCTGGCTAAATGTTGTACATCAATGCTAATATCCATTGATTTGCTCCAAAGCGTGATTGGAATCACGTCGTCTGTTGACGGTTACGTAGCGGATGTGCAACCGTGTGGGCCTGAAATACATCATTCTGAAGTGCCATTTAATGGTTATTGGGTTGTTAGGTTCCCCAGTGGACTTTAAGCAGAAAGAATGGGACTGTGCCCTGACCTTTCTTGACCATGCGTGCAGCCACGGTGTACTGCGTGGAGTCGTTGGCCACCCCCTTGCCTTTAGACACCCAGGCCTCCTCTCGCGTTGAGATCATCTGCTTCCTCTCCTCTATGGACATCTGAGCCTGGTTCTCCATCTCCTCTCCCATCCTCTAAACACACAGATGCCAACCATCACACATACTGTCCCCGCGGCGACAGGAACCTGCTAAACATCGCTTGCAGCTGGTGAACTTTCAGCACACATCACTTTCATTACTTACGTGTTTACATTTCTTCTTGTATACTAAGTTTCATCTATTCGGATTCTTTTGTATGGACTGTTCCAGGTAGTGTTTGGAAACCAAGCATTTCATTACCATGACGCTGTTGTTAACGTGTACTGAAAAATCTACTTAAGCTGGAAATAAGTACTCACTGTTCTTTGATTAAATGTATCCAGTTGTCTTCCCAATTTAAGTGCAAATGCCACTATTATCTCACATACTTTTGTTTGTGTTTGTATTGGTTATCAAGTTGGTTATGGTTATTGGTTACGGCCATTGTGCTAGAATGGAATGAATAGAATTGTATCAAACACATAAAACAAATCCCGCCATTCCGATATGAACAGACACCAGACAGAACGGCTTTGATTTGGTGTGTGTGTATTCATATAATCAAAGCCGTTCTGTCTGGTGTCTGTTCATATCGGCTTTGATTTGGTGTGTGTGTATTCATATAATGGTGTCTGTTCATATCGGAATGGCGGGATTTGTTTTATGCATCAAACACATAAAACAAATCCCGCCATTCCGATATGAACAGACACCAGACAGAACGGCTTTGATTATATGAATACACACACACCAAATCAAGGAAATTAACTAGATTTGTCTTTGTAGAACAGCCCTGTAGAAGTCCCACAACACTCACACACACAAAAAGAAATACACAGTATGTGTTCCTGGGTGACACTTCTTGTCATCTACAGGAGGGTGTCAGTAAAACCATTACAAGGAACAGTTGCCTCTATTGAAAGGTTCTTCATATGAAAACAGTCCTTTGCAGAACCCTATCCCATTTGTACTTTATAGGGGACAGTTTGACAATTTAAACACACAACTGGTCTTCCACCAACCCTTCATGCTTGTCACTAAGATACAGGGACAAAACAAAGAACACTATGACTTAAAAAAAAAAAAAAAGTGTATCTGTTCAATAGTGGTGCATTAACTATGAGGTAGGTGACCAGAGTCCTATGTTGTCATGCATAGGCCACAATGCATTCCAGTACAGGCAGAACAGTGACAGACACATTCTTACCTGACTATGAGGACCAATAACCTGGCACTTATGGCCCAGGGAAATGGAGGGAGAATATGTGGAGGAAAAGACAGGCTCCTAAGGAAAGAGGTGAATGGATGAGAGGATAACAGAAGTAGATAAAGTCACCTCCAAAATGATAGGCACCCTTAAATGCAGAGATATATTTTGTTTACCCTAAAAACTTTTGCCCTAATATGAACCCAGTTTGGTGTTTTTGATAAGACGGGATCACTAAAAATGAAATTGTAAGACCCTTATCCAGACTTTCTCCAGATGTTTGACGTCCTTCCGTCCTTGTGGGCTTCCCTCTTTAACTCAAAGCAACATTTTTTATGTGGTTCTGGTGCAAAGGCTGAGAATCCAAATGCAACCCGTTGATTTCGTGGCCAAATAATAATTTCTTTGGGGATTTGTGTGTGTGTGGGTGGGCACTGCGTTGCACAAATATCTACTTCTACAAATAGAAGCCAATTTTCTGACTCCATGTGGCCTGGTACTTGCTCGAGGTCATGGTGCCATTGAACTAAACCACTGTTAACGTTTTAATATATATGAACCACAGTATACAGTATACATATAAATTGTACTTCGTTAGGAGTGCCAGTCCTTTTTTTGGTGACTGAATGTGGACAGAGAACCCGGGGAGGGACGGGGAAACGGAAGGTCATGCAGACAGATACAGGAGGTAGAGCATGCGGCTGACCGGTGTGGTACAACACAATACCGAAAACCGGGGGGGGAACTGAAGGGTTAACAAGTCAGGACAGTGCCCCGTCCTTTCTAGAGAAAGGATGCAGAGCAAGAGTTACCAAACCACACCGGAAATCACACAGAAGAACTTATGGTAGAGGGAGCCACGGCTCTGAGAGCCCCCGAGAGACTCACAGAGATCATTTTGGATAAATCAAGTCGGAAGTCGTGACGTTGTTTCCAGGGCCTGAGCAGACCGAGCCGGTGTTCCCCGGTCATTGATGCACTACGTCTCTCCTCCTTTAAACAGAGAGAACACCTCCAGGAGCCTATCACCTGAGCCCCTCACACCCACACCGGAGGACAGGCATGCGACGGTGGAGGGGAGGATGGCTCGTAGCAAAGGCCTGGATTGGATAATCCAGCCACCACTGGCATGCAAGTGTTAAGCACTTACTCACGGATACATCCTGAGGTGCTTGAAAACAAAGTGTTAAGTGCTTAAACACGGACACAATCCAGGGGTGCTTGAAAATACAGTGTTAAAGGGCCGTGCACATTGCAGCTGCTGTACCATCCCATAATACAGAGATCTGGACAAGCCTGTGCATGACCGACCTAAGATATGGTCATGAAGAGACGTGTCCTTTTGCCTTGTCGCTGCTGAAGCATATACGACATCTTCCCTGGTTATGTTGAATCAGGTGTCCCTCCCATAACTACGCTGTGCAACGTTCACAGAAAAGCAGCCATTTTGTGCTGAAGAACAGGCAGCGGATGGAAACGTGGTAACAACAAACCTAACGCACCTTATCTATGAACGCAACAGAGTAACAGTATTGACTTCATATTAAGCAAAGAGTTCATTCTGAAGCTCGGGAAAAGAAACAGCTCAAGTCCATCACACAGCCACCAATCACCAGACCAGGGCAGCACCAGACCACAGCATAACCAAAGAGCAGGGAACATGTAACATGCTGCACATTACTGTTAATTTCCCCAATATTCCAAGGTTTTTAAAGGTGAGAATAAACATAAAAAAATAATAATAATTTAACCCAACCTGGGAATTTGGAGAAAGTCACCAGTATTTTGCAACTCTCGGAAACACGGAAAAGCAGTGAGCAACGAAAGCGAAGGGAACATGAGAGACTTAAAGAAGCAGCAGGCCCAACACAGAGCTCAGTGGAACCCCATTGGCCCAGGGGCACAACCGCCGTCAGGCCTTACCCACAGCTGTTCTGACACAGTGACAGCGCCGAACTCATCAATAACCATCCCCTCCTCCTGAGGACAGGGGAAACACAGGGAGAACTAGATTTAAACAGACCAAACATGTTTTCTTATCATTATCATGTGGCGTATATACTGAAAACTTGACTAGTAACCTGAGCTGGTACAACCTTTACCGTGAATGTCACCTGAACTAGTAGAATGTAATCCGGGCAAGTAGAATGTCATCTGTGCAAGTAAAATATAATCTGGCCTAGTATGATGTCACTGGGGCTTTTGAATATAATCTTCGTTTGTAGGATGTCTCCTGGGCTGTTTGAGATTGTGGTCTGCTAGCCCAGCTGCCAATCATTTATGAATTAAAACACTAGCCTCAATCCTGTATTGCTGCTATGTAGAGGTTGGATCAACAGCAGGATTTAACATCAGGTTTTAAGTACATCAACAGACAGGATTTAACATAATGTATGAAGTACATCAACAGTCAGGATTTAACATAATGTAAAAAACACACCAACAGACAGGATTTAACATAATGTATGAAGTACATCAACAGGCAGGACTTTACACAGATTACATTGCCATTCTTTACACATAGCTAATGTAAACATGAACTCACATGCCATCCTTTACACATAGCTAATGTAAACATTAACTCACATGCCATTCTTTACACATAGCTAATGTAAACATTAACTCACATGCCATTCTTTACACATAGCTAATGTAAACATGAACTCACATGCCATCCTTTACACATAGCTAATGTAAACATTAACTCACATGCCATTCTTTACACATAGCTAATGTAAAATGACTTCACTGGGAATCATTAACACTAGTTGTAGTGAAACAATCTTCCATCAGAGTTCAATTTGGTTAGATCTTGTAACAGTATGAAGCAGACAAGGGATTTTCTCCCATAAACTCTAATCCCACAGGGAGACTGGCCCATATGCTTCATACAGGGTAGGGTGCACTTCTTTGGACTAAAACTATCCTAGTGCACTACTAGCCTTATGCACTTTTAAAGCTGTGGTGTTAAATGTTGTTGATCTCACTATGGAGCAGATGGGGCAGATGCAGGCAAAATGGGATAATGAAAGGCACCCTCATATCAAGAACACGAGAGGCCCCTTTAAAATGGACATTGGGAAAGTGCCTTAATGAGATAATTTTAAGTATCAGTGCCGTATGGATGTGCCTGTTTCTTGGTGGGATGGTTTAGGCCTGTTTTTGGTGGGATGGTTTGGAACTGTTTCTGGGTGGGATGGTTTGGGGCTGTTTCTTGGTGGGATGGTTTGGGGCTGTTTCTGGGTGGGATGGTTTGGGGCTGTTTCTGGGTGGGATGGTTTGGGCCTGTTTCTGGGTGGGATGGTTTGGG
>JACXGK010001092.1:38460-58044 GCA_016801125.1 Novumbra hubbsi | reverse complement strand
TTTGGGCCTGTTTCTTGGTGGGATGGTTTGGGCCTGTTTCTTGTAAATATATATTTCTAAACATATTCCTTGAAGCTATTTCATGAAAACAACAGGTAAGGTGGCTTATTATTGAATAGTCTGAGGAACAATTACTACAGTGCTGGACAATTGAACTACAGTCATGGACTTCAAACTCCTTTAGAACATATTGTATCTGTGCTACAGATTCCGTTAAACCATTGAATTTGTCACAACAGGTTTATGTGATATTATGTGATATCTTTTTAGCTGAACTTCAGTGTACTTTTTGTGAAACAAAGTAGGATCCTAAAGCTTTCTGAAGAGTCACCAAGGTTTGAGTTACTAACGGTTACGTTGCATCTATGCCGACCCATTGGTGCAGTGAATCAATTTACTCTCTCTACAGAGTTGAGTTCTGGTTTGTTTGGATCACTTTGAGGCCACAATTGGTCTTATTCTTACAAGACCCAATAACAGGTCCAGTTGTGTTGAGTCTCACCTTCTTCTTGTAGGTCTGTTCAGCTTCCCCTCCTTGACCCGAAACGGTGGAGTGTCTCTCAGTCACGGCCACCTTCACCACCTCCTGTTTCTTGTTTATTCTATTCCTCCAGTCCTCCTCACCACTCTTCTTCAGGAGGGCCAGCCTGGTGAACAGAGAGGAGAGACAGATATAGTTCTTCTTCAGCATGTCTTTTCGTACGGAGACACGCCAGCCCAGGCTTGTGGAAAAGACCCAGACAGGTGAGTCCTCAAGGTAACGTGAGGTTTCCACCAGAATTCCCCTACACAGGCATAATTGAGGTACGAAAGTAAATACCCCACTGAACGCAATGTAATCAAGCCTGTGATCTAGCAATAGAAACGATATGTCTGTTAGAAATTTCATTACAGCTTCTAAACATTTGTTTTGAATTACATTTATCCATTTTATAGTCACCAGTCAACTCTATCGCATTAAAAAGTGACTTATATTTCAACCGGTGAATGATAGCAATGGCTTGCTATGCTAGTGGACATACCGGTTTGCCTCAACAGGAGTAAGAATGGTAATTGCACAAAGCAGCATTGTGTCAGACCTACACAACCGTCGTGGTACTTAATGTTCAAGATAAAATACGATTCAAGGACAACAATATGTACAGGAATAATTACAATTGAAAGGGTGACAAGGCTGGTACAAGGAAGTGTTTACATAATTTTCTACTGTATGACTGGTTTAGTGACTGACAATTACATTCAGGAATAAAAGCTTCCACTGTTAAGTGCAACTTTAAAAGACTAAACAGATGTCTGTCTACACTGTATATAAATAGTGTCTGCCTCGATGCAAAGTGCAGTATAGAGAACCTTGTCTCCAAAAGGCTGTGGTTGTCTACTGACAGTCTCTACTGACAGTCTGATGTATTGTACAACAGTAGCTATTTCTGCTAAAAGTAGTGGACTAAAGGAGGGGCATTTGGAACACGGACTGGAGATGTCTACAGACGGCAGGCAGCCCTTCCCCTCCTGCCTCACCCCTCCTGCCTCACCCCTCTACCTTAGAAACTCAAGAGATACGGAAACCTATATACCACAAGGACGCCGAGAGATTCGGGCTGTGTTCTGAGTGTGTCCCAAATAGCACCATATTCCCTATACCGTGACCTACTTTACATACGCGCCATATGACAGTAGTACCATATGTACCATAGGGAATGGGATGTTATTAGGGACAAATGCAGAGGCTCATGGTGTTACAAATTCATGCCATCCTCTTTTTTTTTGCACAGATTATGTTTCAAGGGGATATCTTTGGGAGAGGGCAGTGTCCCCCCCCCCCCCGCCCAAACAAATGGGGAGATGTCAGGCAGACTAACCTTTCTTTGATGGACATCTGTTTGGCAGACATCTCTGAGGGTTGAGTCTCGCTGGGGGACAGGACGTTGGAGACACTGGGTCCAAGGACGTCCTCACGCTGCTCCTGAGGCTTGACCAGCAGTTGGGGGAAGGATATAGGCTTGGGCAGAGTCTGGGGGGCGTTCTGGGGGATGGGCGTTGGCTTGGGCAGGGTCTGGGGGGCGTTCTGGGGGATAGGCGTTGGCTTGGGCAGGGTCTGGGGGGCGTTCTGGGGGATAGGCGTTGGCTTGGAAAGGGTCTGAGGGGCGTTCTGGGGGATAGGCGTGGGCTTGAAAAGGGTCTGGGGGGCGTTCTGGGGGATAGGGATTGGCTTGGAAAGGGTCTGGGGGAAGGCCTGGTTGGGGTTAGTTTGAGTCTGAGGGGTTAGCTGAGAGTAAGGCTTGGGTAGAGGCTGAGTGAAGCTCCTCTCCCTTTCCTGGGTCTGAGACTGGACTGGAGGCACCTGGCTCTCTGTCTGGGGAGGATGGGCCTCAGCCTGGGGAGGATAGGAGCACACCAGGGGGGGAACGTAGGGCTTTGGCAGGTTCTGGGGAAACTTGGTGACAGACTGAATCGGAGGTTGCTGCAGACAGGAGGTGAGAGAGACGGTCCTGGACGACACCGGTGTTGTCGCAGTTCTCAATGACACACTGGTGCGCTCAGCGCCTGTAGACAGTAGCACACACACAGATACATGAGCACACACACACTATTTTGCTCACACACACACATACACGAGCACACACACACACAAAATGTATTGTAAAAAAGCACAGTGTAATCAATACTCAGAGAGAAGCAGCACCCAACAGCAGGACAGCCCGCCCCCATACCCCCAAACACACACACCCACACCCCCCAACACACACGCACGCGCATACACATGAACACACACAGTATCCTCCCTCACGCAACCTTCCTAGTATCAGCTTCTCTCTCAATGTCTCCCCCCTCTTTGCCGCCCCCCGTCCCCCCTCTGTCTCTCTCTCCCTCTGTGGCCATCGTTCCGTTTTAGCTCTCTCAGTCTCTGTCCCTGACTGTGCGGAAGGTGTGTATATGAAAGGCGTCCATTGTGCCCCCCCCCCCCCCCCCCCATGGTGCTCAGCTCATTCATGCATCTCACAGACAATTGTTCCCCATTTCCGCGTGTTCATTTAAGCTTTGCTTTCCCTTGTTCTGCATGAGTGTCTTCTCTCGCTTTGACAAAGGACCACCCCCGAAACCCCCTGGACGCCAAACGCATGCCGTTTCAGCCCGACAGGGGGATGGATGTGCTCCCCGCCCCGCAGCCGTAACGTCGCGCCGAACACGTCCGCGCAACTCATTCGGCAGACGTCCAGCTGAAATCTCGTCCGAAACCGGCGTGTCTGTTAACGCGCTGGCCGCTCCGCAGACAAAGGAAGCCACGGGGACAAACGCACGAAGAATTATGCTAATTCGATTGAGCCGAACCCACATCTCTAGTCTTACTGTCTGTTGGATGAGGTCTGTAATGTGATGAACAGAGAAGCGTTAGGCGTTCAGACGGACCCAACCCCCGAGCGTGTGGCCAACAGAGAGGCATGTGATGAAGGTCCTGCACGGACCACGAGACGTTCAGACATCGGTCCTCACTCTCCCTGCCTCCTACAAGACACCCTAAACCAAGCACCGACACCAAGTCCACGAAAAACACACACACACATTTCTACATGGACTACGGGTACACTCGTGTCAGCCCCCATCCAAAGTCCGGAGCCACAAAGCCAGTGTGTGTTCTGTAGGTCTTACCTGGGAGGGCGTCTCTGGTCCTGCTGCTGCTGTGCGGGATCTCTGCTTGGTGCTGCAGTTCTGCGGGTCTCTCTGAGCTGAGGTTCTCTCGCAGGCACCTCTCCGACTCCCTCCTCTCAAGGGGGATACTACTGCTGTTGTCGTCTCTCTCTTTGACTCTCTCTCTGTCTCTCTCTCTGTCTCTCTCTCTGTCTCTCTCTCTGTCTCTCTCTCTGTCTCTATCTCTGTCTTTCTCCCAGTCACTCTCTCTGTCTCTCTCTCTGTCTCTCTCTCTGTCTCTCTCTCTGTCTATCTCTCTGACTCTCTCTCTGTCTCTCTCTTTGTCTTTCTCCCAGTCACTCTCTCTGTCTCTCTCCCAGTCTCTCTCTTTGACTGTCTCCCAGTCTCTCTCTCTGTCTCTCTCTCTGTGCTTCCTGGGCTCCACCAGCAGCTCAGCCCTGCCGTGCCTCAGGGCTGTATTGTTGACAGAGTCCCGCTGGCTGCTGGCGTGCCTCGGCTGAGGCTGGGGATGAGGTTGGGGATGAGGCCGGGGCTCTGGGGCTGGGGGCTGATAGAGCTGCTGCCTGCTGTCTCCGGCACCACGGCTCTCCCTATCCTCTCTGCTGGCCCCTCCCCTCCAGACATCCCCCTCTGACTCCCTGTGGCCGGCTTCACTAGCTCCGCCTCCGTCTCCTCTCTCGGCTCCTCCGCCCCCTCGACTGTGTGTCTGCTGTGAGGGCTGCTCCGAGAGGGGAGGGTCGGAGGAGTGACGATCTGGTTCGAGGACACAGGAGTAGTCACCGCCCTGGGTCAGGCTGAAGTACCTGAGAGCGAGAGACAGAGAGTGAGAGAGAAGGAGAGTGAGAGATGTGCACTTTAAATGTCACTTTTCATGGTGAAAATATGTGTTTATGTCAACGGTGACAATAAGGGGACCCACCTCAGCCCTCCCCTCTCCTGGGTGGTGGTGGGGGGGTTGTAGGGAACGGCCGTAGATTTCTCCGGATGGATGTTGTTGCCACCGTCGGTCACCATGGTTACCGTGGCGACCGAGGCCTTGGAGGTGCCGGCCGCTACGGAATGTACCAACGAGGCAGATAGAGGCTCCAGTCTGAGTCTTCCGCAGTTTTGCAACTTCAGGAAGAGAGAAGAAGGAAGAGATGATGGATGGGGGGGTGGATGAGGGATGACAAAAGGAGGGATGGATGGATGTAGGGATGAAGATAACGAGACGGGGAAGGGACTGTCAGAACAGTAAGGCCAATGAACTAATGTGGACCATAACCGGTCTAAGGATCTAAACAACACCCGGCAGCGTCATGAGGTCAAAAAGCCTGTCATGAGGTCAAACAGCCTGTCATACACGTCATTGTCCCAGAACCTCCCATCAGTAATAAATGATCAATAGAGCCTCTATTATGCTTAACGGAAACCGTCTAAAAGGTAATCTCCAGTAGTAGAGCATCATCACAGCGTTTAATGTTATCCGATTAAATTAATCTCTCTTGTCGTCTACCATTATACAAATGATGCACCTTCAGTAAACCTCCGAAACCAGCGGCAACCCAAATGAAACGATATCCAAGCATCAGAAAGCATAATGAAGTTGTATTCACGGCAACAATTCACGGCTGTTTTCATGCCCAGCCTTTCTATAAGCAAGCATTAGGGGAAGCATAATGATGTACTTACAACGGTACATCACATTCGAATGCGTGAATGAAAGTCATGTGCTACAAGGGGGCAGAGCATCTTCAACATCTAATTGAACATGGCAACCACACCACACGGTACATCACCGGGTCACCGTAGCAGAAAGCATACAAAGGCGTTGAACACTACGAGCTACGCGCACACTACGAGAAGACTACCGGTCAGCAGAACTGTTCAGGCAGATTGCTAGACGGGTTTCTCTTACTTGTTCTCCGTTAGTCAACAGAGCAGTGGGAGGAGGACGAGATGTGACCCTGGGGTTGGTCTCCTGTATGGACCAACACACCATCACTGACTAGATGTTTCACACGCAGCCTTTCAGTTCCATGTGCAAAGACAGGGATCCCTTGAGAAAAGCAAGATGCACTAGGAAACATTCTCTCAGGAATAGTTTCCAGAAATACTGTCTAAACTGAAAGGTTTATTGAGTCCAGGACCCTCCCTCATCTGGGTGGAGGAACCTGGCCCTGGGTGTTAGGCTTGACTTGTGTGACACCTAGAGGCTGCAGGGTAGAAGAGCATGAATGGCGAGGTCAACTGATCTGCCCTGATTCTCCAGCCATCTCCGCTCATCCGTGTACTCCAGCTACAGCCACTGCTCACTTATGCGCTTGACAGCCTTCGACAAGGGCGGTTCGTGTCTAGGACACCTCTGGACAAGGCTGGACGATTATGCATGTTATATATCTAGGCTGAGGGAGGGGCGGGACTCGTGACTGACCTCTAGGGTGAAGGGTAACGACAGCAGTCATCCATAGATTCAATGACAGATTGGTTATTTGACTGACTGAACGCCCACCTGGTCCACCTCTCCCTGGGTGACGGGCTGGGTCTGGAATCGGGAGTTGGCCCTGCGTTGGCGGGTGTCCCCCCGGGAGGTAGCGGCCCCCTCGGCCACAGGCTCGGTGGGCTGCTGGGACAGCCGGTTGAACAGGGACATCTTTTCAGCCAGGCTGGGAAGGTGGAGGTATTGTATGTCAGTGGCTCTATTTGACAGCGTCAAAGCCTTGATGCATGGTGGGAAAATGGTGACTATAAATAGTCATCGGAAGGTATTTACGATAAAAGGTTATTTGAGACTTCAGCTGAGGCTGTCCTGCAATGCAAGCGGGGCAGGTAAAATTAGGATTGCGGTTTATCTATAACACATTTACATTTTCAGTGTTATGGACTGTTATAAAAGTGAACCAGATAATTAATTGTTTTATTTATTTGTTTTTGAGAATCTTCTCCCTCCAGGAACAAGACACAAAGCTTCAACTGCAACTTATTATAAATGAGCACTGGCCCTTTTCAAATGTCTTGCTTAAAAACACCCAGTTATTTCTTAGATATTTATGATTGATGTTGATGTACGATGTTGGGAAGCATATTCTCTTCTTTTAAATAAGACAGTGTTCATATTATTTTCTTTTACCTAAGAGATGTCACATTCTCTAATTTACCTAAGAGAGATGTTACATTCTCTAATTTACCCAAGAGAGATGTCACATTCTCTCATTTATCTAGGAGAGATGTCACATTCTCTAATTTTCCTAAGAGAGATGTCACATTGTTTTCTAGTACCTAAGAGAGATGTCACATTCATTTCTGGTACCTAGGAGAGATGTCTCATTCATTTCTGGTACCTAGGAGGGATGTCACATTCGTTTCTAGTTTCTAAGAGAGACGTCACATTATTTTCTAGTACCTAAGAGAGGAGATGTCGGGCTCATCTGGAACCATGTCCTCCGTTATTTCCTCAGTGCCTCGTCCTCCTCCTCTGGGCCGTGCCTGTCTCTCCCCTGATATATAATTTTCCTGCTCCTCCTGGTTCCGTACTATGGAACTGTGGTGCGAGACCTCCTGCAGGCTGAGAGGAGGACGCACACACACACAAACAGGATATTCAGTGCAGATTGTGCAATGTGTAAACAGCTAAAGAGCCATATGCAAAGCATGTATTGTACATCTGACAGTTACTCTCTGTAATAAGTCCATATTTAGCATGTTAATGTACCATCCATAGGTACTATTACATTGGGAGAATTGGGATTAATCTATGGGAAGAGAAATGCAATGAATTGGAATGCAGCCATGCTGTAGGGAATTGGGATGCAGCCATGCTCTGGAGAATTGGGATGCAGCATTGGGGTTGGAGGTCCTATGCTAAGTGGCTAGTCATGCTGCTGTCTGCCATCTGTAGTCGAGGATGTGGGTGGGTTGGTGGTTCTGTCAGAGGGCCAGTAAACAAAGTTGCTGCTAGATGGTCAGGGAGCACATGACATTTCAAACTGGATGCAGGAGGACCATTTTTAGAAACATTTTGATCGCAACTGCCTGGGCGAAATGTGTTTGACAACCCTGACCTATTAGGGTCAACTTCACACAGTTATTCTATCTACTCAGGCAGCATGTGAGTGAGTTGGCTTAAACCAGGGGTGGGAAAACTACGGCCCGAGGGCCAAATGCGGCCCACGAGGCTGTTCCATCCGGCCCGCGGAAGGTAATAAAAATGTTTTGGGGGAAATTAAAAATCAACCTCACCAGTCCATTCGTATACACCTGAGTCAGAATTTAAACTACATACACATTATAAGGGATCTACTGTACATATGTTCTGTATGTTTTAACCTTTGCCCTTTTATGGCCTGCAAATAATTTAGGATTAACAAATTACAAAAATCAATGTGGCCCTCCATTTCATTTCAAAATCCGTGATGTGGCCCTCCCCTGGCTTAAACAGTTAGGTAATGTGAGAGGATTGAACACAACCGCCAGCAGAGGGTGCTGGGGAGCAGATGTCTGCCTGACTAACATGTTCAACTAGCATCTACAAGGACAACTACAGAGGAACACATTTATCAGTGTTGCAAAATTCCAGGAACTTCCCCAAATTCCGATGTTTTCCAGATATCCTGGTTATTGCCTAAATTAGCAGAAATGAGCAAGAATCCTCCAGCTAGAATGTTACAATGCAATGAATGAATCAATAAAGATGTCATATCCATCACGGTTGAAGGTCAAAAATGAATGCAGTGGAACATGAGACCATTGAAACAAAAGCAAAAACAACAGTGTCGCATGGAGAGCATCAGTTAGCATCTGGCTAATTGGCTATTTATTACGTATACCCATGGCTCATGCTCCCACTCTCTCACACACACTCAGTGAATTCACCTGTAAATGTTCATGGTGTTGCTGTCTACAGTGGGGCTGGGGACCTGTGCTACTGTGGTGTGGACTGTCACCGTTTGTGAGGACATTGAAGGAACACTTGAAATGTCCAGGGAACAGGCAAACAGACAGAGATATCGAGATTGACACAGAGATAGTTATAAAGAGAAATAAAGATAAAGATGTAGAGATACAGGAAAAGAGATACAGATTCGTATTAGGTCTGACAAAGAAGAAAATAAAGAGAGAAACATGGGATAAAAAAAGAGATGGAAAAATAGACAAAAACATTGAAATAGAGATAGACAAAGAAATAGAGACTGAGATTGCTGTGTTCACCATGTAATACTTGTGTTGTGATTCCAATCACCTTGATGACACTCAAAACATTAGAGGCGACATACGTGTGTGCAACGTCCACTTCCTCACTGGTGATTGGCTGTGTGTGTGCACGGTCCTGGACCCGTCTCAAACGCCTCTCCACAGCAGGGTTACGGGACCGAGGTTTGGGGACGCTGTCCGTGGTTCTCTCCAGCTCCTGTGAAGGGAAAGGAAACGTACCGTTTGCTTCCGGTGGCTCGTTGCACAAGGTTTGGACGTGAATGAAGTACACACTTACAAAGATCCAACCCAAGGTTTCCAAAAGGATACTACCACTTCATTTACACCATTCCAGACAACTTGCCATCCTCCCTCACAAGCCCCCACAGCAGGTCAACGTGATCATTTAGATAGAAGTGTAATGTTCAAGTATTCACAAGACAGATACTGTACCCTAAATAGTGACCTCTTAGCTGCCACACTCATCTTAGCTCTTTCATCAAGCTTCTCTTCATCCGCTGCAAAAGGGCAGAACATGTTTGTCAGTTAGCAAATAACGTTTATGATACCCGCTATTGTCAGGGTTGCTGGATATTTTTTATTATTCTAGGTTTGTATGAAGGTCGTTCAGTCTCAAACACATGATAACACCCCCCAATTCCTTGTGTGTTCAAATGGTGATCACAGCCAGTACTTGCCTTCTGAGGTCTGAAGCTCTGTAGGACTCAGACGAGACCTGATAGAAGAAAAACAACAGCAACATTTGCTCCCCACAAAACAGCAACATTTCTCCAAGTATTCAGATTTCATAAAATGGTCTGCAGTACCATGTATTACTACTCTACTCTCTGGTGATTTTACAAATTGTAATACCTGTCAGACTCCAACTACTCTGCAGAAGTGATGAGTTCTAAGCCTCTTATTCAGGAAATTGCAGCAGCCTCTCTGTGCTGCATCCTAATACTCTCACCTATCAGACTCCAGCCTCTCTGTGCTGCATCCTAATACTCTCACCTATCAGACTCCAGCCTCTCTGTGCTGCATCCTAATATCTCACCTATCAGACTCCAGCCTCTCTGTGCTGCATCCTAATACTCTCCCCTATCAGACTCCAGCCTCTCTGTGCTGCATCCTAATACTCTCACCTATCAGATTCCAGCCTCTCTGTGCTGCATCCTAATACTCTCACCTATCAGACTCCAGCCTCTCTGTGCTGCATCCTAATAATCTCACCTATCAGACTCCAGCCTCTCAGCAGAGGTAATAGGCTGAGTCCTAAACCGCTCACAGGACTTGCGGTTGTCTCCGGGGGTGATGTAGCGTAGAGGCCTCCGGCCCGCACCACCACGCTCCCGGTCACTGCTCCCAGCGGCGGGGTCGCCTTCTGCAGCACTGATTTCCACTTTAGTCGGCTCCCTTTGTGGGGTCAGGGGTCACGGGACGGGACCGGGGAAAAACCATGGCAACAGGAAGCGAGAGTAATGGTGAGAACACAATGGGCGAGCGAGGTCAGTTTGACGTCAAATTACGCGTTTAATATTGCCTTCCACAGCCATCCAATCATCTGTGGGGGATGTTTCGAAGCCACGCAAACAACAATCAGATTGACTCTCAACAAAATTCGACATTCGGGCAGCGGCCCAGCCGTCGTAACAGTCACAGCACAACATGCAGCAACAAGCCCCTCGGGTTTGCCCATTTTGACAGAATGTCAGAACAAACCGTAAGTTATCCCTCATTCGAGCTTTGAGGAAAATCATTATATTGCGTTTGGTTATTTCTAACAAAAGACCACAGGCTTTAACAGCTCAAGCATCAGGTGAGAGTCTACATTAGTGACAGGCAGACCGATTAGAGCCGGTAATCATGCTGTTCCACCTACAGCTCCGGCTTCCTGTTTGCGTTCTCCAGGTATGAGTGTCGGAGCTGGGCCACAGAAACCCTGGTGTCCAGGGCTCCAAGCTCCCCATTGGGCAGCACCCCACCTGCCACACCTCCTTCCCTGGCCTGGTGGGTCCCCACAACCGCCACTTTGGCTGACCTCTCCACGCTCCTATACGCCGCGGATCGATTGCCGACACCGATGTCAGACATGGAGCGCGTGCGGACCTTGGGCTTGGCGGGTCCGTCCTGCCGGGCTGGCTCAGTGCCCCGGTGTCTAGCCTGAGGGAGGGAGGAGCCCTTCTGGAGGTACACGGCGGAGTCACTGCCTCTCAGCTGCTCCGGCCGGCTTTGAGGACTGTGCTGACCACGCAGGGCAGACGGACTCTGGGGCTGCTGTAGAGGAGGGTGGAGAAGCTCCGGAGCCTGACGCTGCTGTAGAGGAGGGTGGAGAGGCTCCGGAGCCTGACGCTGCTGTAGAGGAGGGTGGAGAGGCTCCTGGGCCTGACGCTGCTGTAGAGGAGGGTGGAGAGGCTCCGGAGCCTGATGCTGCCAGGGCTGGGAGTGAGAGGAGGGCCTGGCTGGGCCTGTTTCCTCTGCGTCCTGGCTTTGGTTTGACCAGTGTTGTTGTTGCCTCCTCGGGTCACTGTCCCTGCTCCTCGTCTCCCAGTCCTCTGAGTCCATACGGCTGGTTCTTATCCCTCCAGAGTTCTCCCCTTCCATGGTGGTTGATGTAGCACCGTCGTCTTGGCGGCTGCCTGGCCCCAGCTGGGGCTCACCTCTCTGGGGGTCATCCGCGCTCCTCTCCCTGCGGCGGATCTCTGAGGGCAGCACTGCCTTCCTGCTCTTCAGCAGCCCCTCTGTGTGCACCTCCTCTCTCAGCGCCTGCCTGCCCTCCCTGTGGTTCCCCCATTGGTTCTCCCGCTGGGTCTCCTGTTGGTTCTCCCGTTGGATCTCTCGTTGGTTCTCCTGTTGGGTCTCTTGTTGGTTCTCCCGTTGGTTCTCCCTGTGGGTCTCTCGTTGGTTCTCCCGTCGGTTCTCCCTATGGGTCTCTCGTTGGTTCTCCTGTTGGTTCTCCCGGTGGGTCTCCCGTTGGTTCTCCCATTGGTTCTCCCGTCGGTTCTCCCTGTGGGTCTCTCGTTGGTTCTCCTGTTGGTTCTCCCGGTGGGTCTCCCGTTGGTTCTCCCATTGGGTCTCCCGTTTGTTCTCCCTGTGGTTCTCCCTGTGTTTTTCTTGTTGGTTCTCCCGTTGGTTCTCCACGTGGGTTGTGTAAATGTGGTCGGCACTGACTCTCGTTCTCGAAGGCTCCATCTCTCCCTGAGGGGCCGGCGTGGCCAGGTAAGGCTGCGGGTCCGTGGGAGTCCCATGGTGGCTCCCTTGGTGGCCAGTGGCAGGGGCTGATGTGTGGGTGTGCGGTACTGAGGCATGGGGGTATGGGACGTGGGTGTAGGCAGGTTGGGAGTGCTGAGAGGAGGAGGGGGCAGCCCTTCGGTAGGTGGCAGGTTCTGAGCTGTGGCCACGCTGGGGTATGTAGTGAGTGGGGCTGATGTGAGAAACTTCCAGAAGTCTGCTGACTGGAGGCTCGGGAGCTGGACTGCGATCTGCAGGGGCCCTTTGGACGCCACTCTCGTCTTTCGATATTCTGTCTCTTACTCTGATTCTTAAAGGGGGAAGAACACATTTACGGACTATTGCACTAATTATCAAATCGAAGACAATCAATGTGACGCCCAAGGAAATTACCACAGTCAAATTGATGACGCCTGTCCCCAGTGCTCAAAGTATATGTTCTAGTGAACAGACTGTCATTTTGAACTCAACCTGGGATGCCCACCAAGACACAGGTATGTGATGATTACTTAGAGAAGACCATCTGGGGTGAACAAACAGGGATCTTTAAAAACAACACGTGCATGCTCTTTATTCAATTACCATGATATCATGGGACAAACATCAAGAAAAACCATCCCATCCATCTCATCAACAGATTGAAGTTCAACTAGGGACTTCATGCTCCATGTCAAGACTAATCGATCCCGCATCCCAAACCTTCTAGCTCCCTCAAATTTCTTGGTGCCAAATATGCTTTACTCTAACCCCCTTTGCTCCCAGCAGCCAAAGATCACTTGACGTTGCGTCTCAAAATGGCAGCCAATTCCCTCCATGGAGCTCCACATAGGAAGTAGGTGTCATTAGACGTGCACCACGCTAATCTCCTGGCAAGCCGCTAAGCCAGCCCCAACTGACAAGCTGCCGCCTCATTTCATCTGACATGGCACGGCATGGGTTTAAATGGCCTCCACGAGGACACACACTTCTGAGGCGACCAACCACTTATCAGGGCTTTACCAGACGGCCAGCCGTAGCCTGAGTGGCAATTTGTTTGCATGCCATCTCCTTGTCACTGATTGTTGACTGACAGCAGGGGCACTAAATTGATCGGAGACCAGGCAAGTCCATGCAAAGGCTGCACTGCAGAACACCTTGACAGACTGAAAGTCTCAGTGTGTGCCAATAAATACGAGTAAAACGTCAACCTTTACAGTCCACTCCAGTTCCACGTTACAAATTTGCTACATTGTGCACTACTTTTGACCAGAGCTCTATGGGATTAACATCTAACACCACATCCCTGACTTCAGATGGCCAGCCATGGATCCAGCACATCTAACATTACACTCCTGCCTTCAGTTGGCCAGCCATGGACCCAGCACATATAACAATACCCTCCTGCCTTCAGATGGCCAGCCATGGATCCAGCACATCTAACACCACATCCCAGCCTTCAGCCGGGCAGTTAAGGATCCAGCACATCTAAAACTACAGTGCTGCCTTCAGCTAGCCAGTTAAGGATCCAGCACATCTAACACCCCATCCCAGCCTTCAGCTAGCCAGTCAAGGATCTAGCACATCTAACACTACATCACTGCCTTCCGCTAGTCAATTATGGACACATCAAAAACTGCATCCTCTGAACAGGGTCCATAGGGCTCTGATTAAAGATAGTGTTCAGGAAATGGGATGACATTTGGGATATAGACTGTAATACTATTAAGTAGCTATTAATATTATAAATGGTATAAAAAGACATATTGACACAGTGCGATCTCTCTACATTCTGGCTTCAAATCCTCCCATAGAGATGAATAGGGAGCACACTTGACACAAAGTCTGTAATGCTGTGTGACTGTAAACAGTGGCTTGACAAGCCTATTGCTGCTCAGGCACTATGTTTGAAGTCATAATCCATTCCTTGCATTACTCAGGCACCATTAGACTTAATTTGTTTGTCTTGCTAGGCAAGGTAGTTTGGCAAAATACTTTAGGTTGAGCAACTTTGTTATACCCCAGCCCACCCTTTCCCTCCAAGATGGATCTATATCAACGTGTTAGGTGTAACACTGAGGAAAGCACCCTCATACCACAAGTGTAGGGTAACAAGGGTGCTTCTGGGTTGTGAGTGCAAAAGAAGAAACCAGTGTTTGCGAAGAGAATTAAACACCATAATGGCCTAAGCTAAACTCAATAGATAAGCCACTGCATTCTTTGGCGTGAAACCAGGGCATTGTAACAGCCTTGCTGATCTGAACTCACCCCTGTCTGCTGAGTACGGCCTGGGCCTGCTGCTCAATGAACAGGTCCCCGGGGGAGATGCCGTAACGCGCAGACGGCAGGGAGGCCCGGCGGGCGGAGCGAGGCGAGCTGGGAACGGCCGCCACGGTCTGGGCTTCTCTGGAGGAGGTCCCGGGTCGGGAGCTGAGCTGCTCCAGAGGGCTGGCCCGAGCTTGGTGGGGCGGCTGGGCACGATCCGGGGACTTGTTGCCGGCTCCTGGATGCCCACCCCCCATCGTTCTGTCCTGGGCCCGTCGGTGGTTCTCAAGGTTCATCATTCTCTCCCGCGCCGAGTAGGTGCTGGCCCTCTCCCGTGCGGAAGGAGGGGCTTGACTGTGGGTGTGGCCAGGAGGAGGGGCTTGGCTGTGGTCATGGCCAGGAGGAGGGGCTTGGCTGTGAGCTTGGCCAGGAGGAGGCTCGGCAGGATGAGATTGCATGTAGACCCTGCCCAGTCCGGAGCTGTAGGGAGCTCTGTGGGAACCTCCTCCCTCAACCTCCTGTCTGTCCCTGCCTCTCCTCGGCTCCTCAACGTCCTGTCTCTCTCTGTCTCTCCTGCGCTCTGTGGCGGCCGGACGGCCCCGAGCCAAGGAGTCAGGCTCCCCGCGTGAGCGCAAGTAGCGAGGACTGTAGTCCACATCTGCCTCCTGATCCAGGAGGATCCCGTAGCGCTCCGAGAGCTGGCGCCGCCGCTCAGCCTTGTATCGGGCAATCCGCTCTGCCTTGGAGCTGAGGCCGGCTGGGTCCATCGGGCCAACCGAGGGGGAGGGGACAGGCTCGGCGAGGGGCTGGTCCGCCGTTCTGCCCCGGGGCCTGGACGGTCGGTCTGGGGAGGACACCTCCATCTCCCCTCTGCTGTAGCGTCTCACTGTGGAACCGGGAGGGAGACAAGCACACAGCTTAGTGTGTGCCAAATGGCACCCTATTCTCTATATAGATAAGAACTT
Source organism: Novumbra hubbsi (assembly GCA_016801125.1). Taxonomy (NCBI): domain Eukaryota; kingdom Metazoa; phylum Chordata; class Actinopteri; order Esociformes; family Umbridae; genus Novumbra; species Novumbra hubbsi. Next base: position 42,790 of record JACXGK010001092.1, on the reverse strand, counting down.
CTAACCAGAGACATGTGGGAGCCATTGGCGATACAGGCTAAATCGTATGAACACAACAGTGTCACAAACATGGGCTCACTTTGGAACCAGGAGACACACCGGGTCACGGTTCAAAGCATAGGCAGACCTACTACGACACTCTCTCAAATGTAATCTTTCTGCATCCAAAAATAATCTGCACCAAACAGCCCGTGCTCTGAATGAGGGTCTAGGTGTCATGTGCCGCTTCCCCCCCAAACTAGCCCGCGGCTTGACACATCACCTTTGCTTCACCAGCTTAAATATCGAAGGACAGTGAAGACAAGCCAAGTCTACAGTGTATGTTTCACACGGGCCTTGTGATGCTTTGCCTGGTCAGCACACATACCCGTGACCGGCTCACTGGGTTCAGAGGCCCGGGTGTATCGTGGGGGGTCCTCCTCCAGCATGCGGTTGGCCACAAGGCCGGCGCAGCTGGGCATCAGGGCAGGAGAAACATCCACCTCTACGCCCTCGAGACGACGCGCGATCCTCTCCTTCCTGCTTCATATCAGGCAGAGACAAAAAAAAAAAAGATAGCAGTGTTATCTTACTGCGGTCATGAGGCCACAGTGTTGTATGGAGTCCATTCCTTATCTTACTGTCATAGTAGCGTACTGAGATCACCGTGTTATCTAACTGTTATAGTATTATAATAAGATCACAGTCTTAACACATACCGCAAATGTTTTGTTGTTTTATTTTAGTATGGAACTCCATTGAGATCAATGTCTCTTTATTTTAACAAGGAGCCCTGGTTTTCGTCAATTTCAAAACAATTACACGAAAAGCAATGGAAAACCGGGGAATTTGGAGAAGTGTTTTTTTATTTTGAAGCATATTTCATCAACACATAATGTTAGGAGAGAAAAGTGTGCAAAAATCAAAGCTGTATGGACAGAGGGAAAGTTTCAACAGGATTTCATCAGACGGGAACATACCTGTTCATTTCCAAGTCCCCTGAGACTACGCTTTCAAAATGTTTTGTTAATTCTGAAACTGGGAGAAAAATATATTTGAACAGCATTGCACAGTCCCCTGTCAGGTCATCATTGTCATCCAAGTCACATTGTGTCTTCCCAACACCATACACAAAGTGCAGGCACAGGGCAATCCATTTGGAAAACGGTGCACAACATTGTGAACAATGGTTGTAATTTGGAAAGTAGTTTGATATTGGAAAGCAACTCACCCTTGGGTAGGACGGCCAAAAGACCGGCATCAATATCAGTAGCACTCTTGACCAGCGCGTTCCTGTTTTTAAATGAAAAGTTGTTCTGAAAGCTGAACGTTTTTAAATTAATATAGCATATTATGATAACACTTCGTATTCAACTATTTAGATTTTAGTGAAATTTCAGCAACATTTATTATTCAGAGCAACCTACAGGAGTGAGTAAAGTCAGGTGCCTTGTTTAAGGGCAACCGCACTTCACTCCAACCCCATTTACAGATAAAGGTAACCATATCAAAATCACAAAATTCATTTTTTACTTAGAAAAATATACAAAACAGCAATTTCCTTAGAAGGAAAACAGTAGTACACCTTAACCTTCATCATCACATAAAGTAAAAACTACAGCAGGGTAACCTTTAACAGTTGTAAGCCATTAGAATATCATTGAAGTGTAACATATGCCGGTCCAACATTTTAAAAAGTTTCAAAACAACACAAATGTAAATAATGTCACTGACGGATCCTCTACAAATGGAGGGAATTCCATTCCACATCACTGGCACACTAAATAGGACCAGTTGTCCCACCAATATAGGCAATTACTGTTGAAATGTATGAGTCCACTGTCAGAAAGAGACTGAGCGAACTTGCCTCCGGACCTGGCCAAATTGCTATCATTGAATTCAGCACCATTTCCATTTTGCACTAAGAGAATTCTTCAGGAGAATGTGAGGCCGCCTGCCATTGATCCGATACATACAAGCAAAGCTACAACAGTATGGCTAAAAAAAGAAATGGAGGGTTATGGAATGCAGATCAAAGCCCAGATATCAATCCTATTGAAATGATGTGGGTGGGGGAATGGCATTCAAAAAAGGCTCCCTGCAAAAGCAGGGGTGACAGCTGAACCAGTTGCTGTATAAGTGAACTTTACTTGCTGTCTTGGAAAGGGCACAAGCCAAGTCAGGCTTGTGCCAGCTTTGTTCAGAGATGAAACTTCCTCTTGCGTGAGGAAGGAGGGATAAAACTAAGAACTAGGTTAACACCTAACCCTGACAAGGCACGCGTCCGACAAAGTGATCAGGATCATGTCCTAGACCTAGTGGCTTCATCAAGGTTAAAAGTGTGCAAGTGCTACTTTTGGGAAAAAGTAAATTACTGTAGAATAGATTTAGCAAAGCATTACACCCGTTCCCTTGTGTAGGAGGAGAGGATCTACTGAATAGTGGAGACAAAGAACCCTGATAGTGGTTTTACTGTTCTGCCTTTTGAACAAAGCATCTTAGGATAAGCTGACCCAAGCATGTCCAGCTTTTAATGCTTACTGGGCAAGATAAGTCTTAAACCAGTCTGATGAACCTACCTTATCCTTAACTATTCCTATATTATATATGTATATATGTTTATACATGTAGATTTTTCGTTATTGAGAACATGGGGGCCGATGTTCTCTAGGATTAAACAGCATGATGTCGACAATCACCACCTGATTACCTTATTTGTTTATTTATATCTAAAGTTTAATTTATATCTAAAGTTTAATTTATATCTAAAGTTAAAATGTTTGACTTTCATGGAATGCTCTTGTTTTGTCGCATACATTTGTGGACCACTACCCATGAATTATCTACAGTTAACAAGGGGAAGACTAAAAGATGCAGTATACCTTAGAGCTTCGTTTGGCAGTGATGATGAAGTGCAGAGTTTGACTGGGGCCTCAGTTCCAAAGCCTGTGGAAACAGACAACGTTTTACTGTGCATGTTTGTTAGCAAACATGATTTTTCTTCACCAAATGAGTTACTAGAAAACCTATTTCTAGAATGTGTCATAGTGAACTAAAACAATGAATTAATATTCCTTGTGCAATTGTTCCAAATTCCTTACGTCATCAAAGTGTAAAAAGCCACTTTTCAGTTACAGTTAATCAATCAGAATAGCCCCACCTAAGGCAATAGTATCTGGGAATAACAATGGTAATATAAACTCAATGAAAAAAAATAAAAATACGTTTCCAAGTTTTGAGGGAAAAGAATTGTAGCTACCAGGCTCTTGAACCAAGGTGAATGCATGGAATAAGAATTGTAGCCCAAAAGTAAAACAGCCAAAGCCATTTTGCCTATGTGGTTCTGGGTAGGTAGAATAGACAGCCTCAAGCTGTTTCTACCCAATATAGCATGTTGTGATAAATCACCAGGGACATCTGACCCTGAATAAACCTGGTCTGAGAGGGGGAACCAGTTGCAGTTTCTGCTTCCTGAACTACATTTGTGGTAGGTGGTCAATGGACCATGAGGGACCAAGTGAGTGTAAAGGATATTAATAGGTGTGTATATAGTATCATGTGAGAACATTTAGACATTAAGACCCCACAGACTCTCATGTCGGGCCCCTACAGACCATCATGATGGGCCCCTACAGACCATCATGATGGGCACCTACGTACACTCATGATGGGCACCCACAGACCATCATGAAGGGCACCTAGAGACAATCATGATGGGCCCCCTCAGACCATCATGTGGGCCCCCAACGAGCATTGTGACGTGCCCCCACAGCCCATCATGACAGGCCCCTAAAGACCATCATGACGGGCCCCTACAGAACATCATGACGGGGCCCTACAGACCATCAAGACGGGCTCCTATAGACAATCATGATGGACCCCCACAGACCATCATGACGTGCCCCCACAGACCATCATGACGTGCCCCCACAGACCATCATGACAGGCCCCCACAGACCATCATGACGGGCCCCTACAGACCATCATGACAGGCCCCCACAGACCATCATGACAGGCCCCCACAGACCATCATGATGGGCGTTGATTTGTGAGAGCTAAGTGAATGGGACATGGTTCAAACACAAGCATAGTCTGTTATATGTACTACAAGGATAAAGGCCCGGTTCATGTACTACAAGGATAAAGGCCCGGTTCATGTACTACAAGGATAAAGTCCTGGTTCATGTACTACAAGGATAAAGGCCCGGTTCATGTACTACAAGGATAAAGGCCAGATTCATGTACTACAAGGATAAAGGCCCGGTTCATGTACTACAAGGATAAAGGCCCGGTTCATGTACTACAAGGATAAAGGCCCGGTTCATGTACTACAAGGATAAAGGCCCGGTTC
>JACXGK010001092.1:0-38360 GCA_016801125.1 Novumbra hubbsi | reverse complement strand
AAGACATAGATACCAAAAACAAAGCAAGAGGTCTTTTCAGACCATTACTCAATAGTACAACTGCAGCAACAGCAGCCTATGCACACGCACGCAAACATCCACACGGACACAAACACACACTTATTGGCACACAGTCAAAGTCAGTCAAGGCCCCTCCTATCTAGCGCGTGCAGAATCTAAGCGCAGCAAAATCCATCTGTACAACACAAGTACAGTTTAATAAACGGACTGTAAGTGCTAACTGCTAAGTCACAGACACACACAGACACACACAGACACACACAGACACAGAGCCATTGCGGAGCGCCCTGCTCTCCCCCCCCTTACCTCGCTCACTGACAGCGTATTTGACATGGCTGAGATAATTAGTGATCCAAGGGTTCCGGAACATGTTTGTAGAGAGGCTGAAGACAGACGGAAACCCACACTGCTGACACCCTGTCGTCCCGGTGACAGCAGTCACAGCAGCAGTGATGGAGACAGACCGACAGACAGACAGTGGCAGTTAGGTACAACACAGTCTTAAGGCAGTGAGACAGTCGGTCTGGCCACACGGACAGGACGGAGCAGGAATGGATCCCTGGCTCAGACAGCAGCCGTTGTGTGTGTGTGTGTGTGTGCGTGCGTGCGTGTGAGCAAGCTCAGCCAAGGAGCTCAACAGAGGAGAATGAAGAGTGAGGCAGAGTGGGAGAGAGAGAGAAATAAAGAGAGAGCGAGAGAGAGAAAGAGAGAGAGAGAAGGAGAGGACAACAGAGAGAGAGGCTGCAGGCAAGGTGATAAAGCTCCTCCAAGCCCATAATCAGATTACAAGAAGAAATTAGCCCAAATTATAAAAATGCTGAAAAGGGATTGGAAGACGAGGCAAAAGGTAGTGCCCTTTTTATAGGGAATAGGGTACAGGTCTTTTTTATAAGGAATATGGTATAAGTCTTTTTTTAGTTAATACGGTACAGGTCTTTTTTATAGAGAATAGGGTACAGGACATTTTATATGGAATAGGGTACAGGTCTTTTTATAGAGAAAAGGGGGTACAGGACATTTTATAGGGAATAGGGTACAGGTCTTTTTCATAGGGAATAGGGTACAAGTCTTTTTATAGGAAATAGGGTACAGGTCTTTTTTATAGGGAGTAGTGTACATGTCTTTTATAGGTAATAGGGTACAGGTCTTTTTATAGGGAATAGGGTACAGGTCTTTGATCAGCAAGGTAGTCAGATTCTAACCCCCGACGACATCATACGCAATCATATTCAAGTGCAAACACATACACTCAAAAAGGCAACCATACACCCAATGCTCCTGTAAACACACACACACACTCGGACTGGGTTTCAATAGTGTGGCACACAGGAGGTGTAGATTAGACACAATCTCCTTTAATAAACCATCAATTAAAAAGGAAAATCAAGGAGAGAGAGTGGGAACAGAGAGAGAGAGAGAGAGATGAAGAAGGGAGAAAATGTAGAGAAAAGAAAGAGGGAGAGAGGGAGAGGGTACGGAGAGAGACAACGCACAGGGCCACAACAAATCCTCTTAATAATGTTGTGGAGGAATTAAATGACTCACACAAACAATCCACACACCTATAAGCACAAATAAACAATACATTTATGTAGGAGAAACATTCACGTATTTTGCTGTGTTGGTATCAGTGTGATTGCGTTCAATAATATGGCGCCTGTCCTCTCAATTACTATCTCAAAAATATATACTCCCTGATTAAGAACGCAGTGGATGTTTAAAACTATAATCAAGACCAAATCAGGTTAGACATTATTAATCACTTAATCAACGATGTCGGTTGGTCAAATAAAAAGTAAAGGGAAGATTTCTCTGAAAAATTATTTAAAAAAATGGTCTACACCGTGGTTGCATAAGGGTGCACACCCCTTGAGGCATCTCTGCCTTGCCGGTATTGGTTGTCCCCAATTAGAGGCAGCTGTGCATCATTGCCTCTAATTGAAGATCCTTGTAGCTTGTGGTTCATGGTTGGGGTCAGGGTGCTGTAGCTCAGTTGTGGGCCGCCATGCGGTTTGTTGGTTCTGGCTATTTTGAGTAAAAGTATGTACTTGTTCAACTCTCCTCGCTCTGTTCTGTACCCTTCTACAGAATATATCTCAAGCCAGCTTGATGGGGTTTAGCCTGGAGAGTGTGCTGGCCGTTCGAGGAATTAATGCATTACTTGTTCCCTGAAAAAAGCCCTTTTTTAACTCTGAAATGTACATTATTTGTCAGTTTTTAGTAACCTAAACTTGAAACCTCTGGCACCTTTGTACCACTTCAGGTTATTTACTGGACAAGAACTGCTTAAATTTAACTAAGACCTGGGAAGATGGAGGTGTTCAAAAATGACTTTGACTGTTATTGCATGTGCATCAAACAAGCTGGAGCATCACATTACAGAGGAGAGAGAAATGTAATACGCTCATAACTAAAACATTATATAAAAAATATACTTACTGGAGCACAAGAAAGCATGGCTCTGGGTTGCAAAATGTGGGGAAGCCTTTGCTAAGCTAGACAAACTATTGTTTCATTGACCGTCATAGTTGCCTGTGGTTCCCTGAGACATCTCCCTATTATTTCTCCAAACAAGTTCTATTAATCAATCAGAATACGTAACTGTCAAAGTAATTGTTCCAGCTGTCAATTTAGTTTCCGTCACCCTGCCACGTTGTTGTTGTTTCAGTATGCAGTGTTAATTGCCATCAATTATTATTGTTGCTACGTTGCTGAACTCATGCTAGACACCGCCATTATTTTGTCTTGACTGCATGTTAACAAAGTGAACAATTACGTGCTACATGTTTTATTGATTGCAATAATTGGTTGTTTTGAAGGGACTACAATTCATGGCTGTTACTGATACATTTCTGTCACCATTTGGCACCGCTGCTACTACAAAGCCAGTCCGGCTGCCACGGCCTTTAAAGTGATTTTGTATACCTGTCCTGATTTGTACCTTTCAAACCTTAGAGCTCATAGATCTTTTTGTATGCTTCTCGTAGACCATAACTATCTCTGCACTGAGCAACCAATAAACGTTTAAAGAAATCCTACAGGAATAGCTTAGTTTATGTAGGGCTTAACCAAATCACAATAATTCACTTCAGGGGATGGAAAATTACCAGCGTATGTCACTGGCTACATCAGAACACAATTAAAACACTCATTATATGAGTATACATACATTTGCCCAACCATGGCTTTGACAGTTTTATTTAACTATTTGATTTAAATATGTTTTAGTTCAATATTCTGATATGAATCGTCTTGATTTCAGCCGTATTATGAACAAAAGCTGCCTGTTCAATAAGGGAATGTAGATTTTGGATGCCCACTGTATGTCTTAAACAGCACCATATTACACATTTAGGGTATTTGTTTTGCCAGGGTGCCACTGTATGTTTCCAAAGCAGTTAGAATCTAGAATATCCACTACTAAGATCACTCCTTAGCAACAAACCTGGTATGTACAGTAGGCCTGGGTACCAAATGGCAGCCTATACAGTAACTACTTTTGACAATGTCAATAGTGCTCTAGAGAACACATAGAGTAGAGAATAGTGTGCCATTTGTGACACAGCCTCTGTTCCATTAACAGGTATCTACAGCAAACCAGAGGGCCAATTAGAGCTGGCCTTTTGTTGTACACACTGCAGCATGGACAGGGATTTGTAGGGTTTTACACTTTGTGCATGAAAATAGGATCAAGAGTAGGAGCACAGACACACACACACATTTGTGGGGAGCCGAAACCTAATGTTCACTAACCCCTAACCCTTCCCCTCAACCTCAACAACCTACATCTAAACTTAACCTCGCCCCAACGTCTAACCCTACACCTAAACCTCAATGCCTTTTTTAAGCATCGAATAACATTGTCCGATGGTGCATCGGTCTTACGGTGTTTGCCAGAAGTCCTCCTTTAACACAGCAACACGCCACCACTCTGCCCCTCCCCCAGTGCGCCCATCTCCCTGAACTCGGAGCAGTCCGTCCTAATAAGGCAACGTGTTAGCTTAGTGGCTGCCCGGTGGAGGGACACAGGGTCAGAGGTAGAGAGGGGAAAGTCAACCCATGTTTACCGCCAAAGTGTTTGTGTGTGTCTGCCTGCGTATGTTTGTGTGCGTGTATGTTCGCTTTCCCTTCCCCTCCTCCCCCACCTTCCTGTCAGCCCCCACGGCAACAAACATGATCCCAGTGAGTCCCCCCCCCCCCTCACAGGGACACCACCCCCACCGCACAAATAAACATTTTCGAAACAGCACACAGGGGCTACTTCTTGAAATGAAATAACGGAAAGTAACTCCTAGAACTATCTATGTTTCCTCACACAAGACCACATCCTTCCTTATGCACGAACGCAAACGAGGGTACCTGTGACAGACAGACTGCTGTGTGGACGGAACATGGACAGCGCGGGTATTGGAAAACATACAGGTACCTCATGGGCAATAGCCTTTTGCACTAGACACTAGAAAAGTCATTTTGCACTAGACAAGGAGGTATTTCGTGATTTCATCAACAGATTGTTTATAATAGGGCATGCCATCACTTTACCACGCTGCCAAAAAGTGATTTTTAGCCCTTCCATAGACTCATATTACTTCAGACTATCTGCTCGCCTGGCTGACATGCTTGGGTTTCTGCCAACCGCCTCAAGTGTAACATGACAGAGCTGGACTTCCTCTGGGGAAAGGACTGTCTGCTCCAAGACCTTTCAATCACGGTTGACAACTCCCCAGTCTCCCTCTCCCAGAATGCAAAGCACCTTAGTGTGACCCTAGTCCACACCCTGTCATTCGCCACAGGCATCAATGCGGTGACACCCTTGTAAAGGTTTACGCCACACATGATTTTAAAGGCACTATTATTCTATTATTCCAGAGCAACATTTAGTGGTGAATGTATACATGTTTATACTGACTGCCCACAGGAATCCAAACAATAACCCCGGCATTGAAACCGTCATGTTGAACCAACTTAGCTGCATGTACAACATTCGTACTTACCTTACACAGAAATCAGTGCAGTTACTGTTCCAGTACTGACCTACAGCAGCTGTCAGTACCACAACATATCCAAAATGGTGGATAATGTTCAACTATCCCAAGTTCTCCCATGTCACCCCCCTTGGCTCATTCAACTGCAGGGCAGCAGGGGGAACCTGTCTTCCTGTGTGCCTACTTAGGCAATGGTCAAACCCCATTACCTACCCACGCTCTTTGTCCTGCCACCTGGGGCCTCTTGGCTGTCTCAGCTCTGATGGCAGCTTCCGCTCAGCCCAGGCGAAAGAACCAGCTTGCCTTTATAGCAGGGAACGCAGAGCACCTATGAAGCCCCTATGTTTTAAAGTGTACTCTCATAGTAACCAATACCTTTATACACACAACCAAATACTTTTCTAACGATCTGAAATATAGTCATCAGACTGTCAGAATGTTTGAATCAAAATAACTTTTTTGTGCAGTTCTGGCAACTACCAGATAATTTTTTCTCAAAATAAACATTATTTGACTAGTATTGGGGGCCTCAAAGAAAACAAATTCCAAGTGTCAGAAATTCCCGGACCAATTCCTGTGCCCAATCCATGTTATTACGGCTTAGTAAAGGGCGCTTCAGTATCAGCCATTCACCCCACAAGGCACTTGCTTCTACCTGTCCTAACTTTGACCTCATTTACCCCACATTTTCTACCATCTTGTGTACCAACATTGTCTTGCGTTCTTCAAACCCATCACCACACATACCATTACTACTGCTACCATCACTACTGTCCCCACCAGCAGATCACTACTAACCCCATCACCACACACACCATTACTACTGCTACCATCACCACCACCCCCAACAACAACAGATCACCACTAACAGCATCACCCCAACCATCATCACCACCATCACCACTACCATCACCACCAACAGATCACCACTAACAGCATCACCACAACCATCATCACCACCATCACCACTACCATCACCACCAACAGATCACCACTAACACCATCACCACAACCATCATCACCACCATCACCACTACCATCACCACCAACAGACCACCACTAACACCATCACCACAACCATCATCACCACCATCACCACTACCATCACCACCAACAGATCACCACTAACACCATCACCACAACCATCATCACCACCACCATTACCATCGCCCCTAATACCATCACCAGAACCATTACAACTCCTGCTATCACCACCATCAGCATCCCCACCAACACCTCCTTTACATCCCCACACATGTACACAACTACACCCATCATACCCACGATCCATCTCTGGCCATTACAGTCAACAAGGAGCCATTAGTACAAATACATGATTGAGGACTTTCACCATCTATTAGCAGATTCAGTACCGGTAAAAATACTGCATAGAGCTTAAGGAGTGATGTGAAGTGAAATGCCAAAACTCTTTCAGGATGCAGTCACCTGAGCTGGGTGAGGCAACAGGATCAGAATTATTACATTGGGACAAAGGTGTATGTATTTCATTACTGGTGTTTGGTGTTTATGATAGAATACTAGTTTAGAAGAAAGCTGATCAGCTCACATGCTCTCTTGGGTTGTAAGTTAAGACCAATGTTATATGCAGTCTGCTCCATGTCCATAAACTGATGCTATACCAAATGACAGATATGGTCATTCAGTAGCCTTAAATTAACTTGGCCAGATGAACCCCACTAAAATATGTGCTAGCCACTAACTTTAGCCAGCAAGTCCATAGCTAGCTAGCAAGAGTTGTGACTAGCACATGGTAAGAAAGATGGATAGCTACCATGGAAACATTTCCTACTTCATGTCTGGCTAAATGTATGCTTGTGCACCTCTGGTTGAATTAACCGGAGAACCTGCCGAACGGTAGCTCCCTGTGACCCAGCCCTGGTCCAGGCCTACGTGACATGACAGTGTTTTTGGCCTGACCACAGCGGTGGTCCCAAATAACATGGTCAGATTATGCCCACTGTGTGTTTCTGTTCGCGTGCTGAAATCGTCGTCCATCATGACTGGACACATTTTGAGAACAGCAGCTTCCCGGAAACCCTGTGACACTCCTCCCGAAGCCGGGCCCTCTGCGTTGATGATTCACAGGACTCCTAAGCGACTCTCCATCACTTCTCCACTCAATCCTGCAGAGGCACTGATCTACATCCATATAAGACCAGGGAGAAATATGTCGTGGCGGGCTGTGAAAGCCAGAGTGAACGTAGTGAAGGAGCAGGAAGGGCGTCTGACTCTGGCCGGTTCTGTGGAGCTCAGAGCCGGAGCCTGCTGCACATTGCTAACCTAAACACACATCCTGCCTGCCGGTCTGCCAGCAGGCTCCTAATAAGGGCATGACGGGGGAACAGAGAGGTAAGGCTGGACCACCTTGGCTTCAGCAAAGGGACGGCTGGTTACAGGTGAGGAAGCTACTACAAAAGATAAAGGGTGTTGGGTTGCCATTCTGGGGCATCTTGATCCCGGAAGCTCATTCTGCTGGCTCAGGTGTTCATCAAATATCAAGATTCCATGTTGGTTGACCACATCTACATCATCCTCATTATCTCTTCATCACACACCCACGCACGCACACACAGAAACTAAACACAATTTGACTTTGTTTACAGAGTTCGGAGCACAGTGACCACAGGACTGAGTGGAACCAAGATTCATGCTGTGTACGCACAGTATCCAATTTTTGGGGTTAATATCTAAAGAACAGCCTACTATTTCTCCAAGTATATAAATTGATTGGTTGCAGGGTTTCAGATGCTTGAGGAGCACAGAGTAATGCCCCTGTAGGCCTAGGCTATGACGTAATTCCACGATGTGCTACCTATTATCAATAACTCTGCAATGCATTGTGCCTAAGAACAGCTCTCAGCTGTGTTATATTGACCATATACCACACCCCCTCGGAACTTATTACTTACTTTTACCCGGGTGGTTTGAATCCTGATAGTGATTGGCTGACATCAGTCAATCAGGTATTTTAGACATGATGCGTCATGCCAAGAACAACCTATATCTCAACTCTTACCTGCTCTTCGTTTTCAGAGCATTTAGCTGTCATTAAAACCACTAGGGTTTCAGTAGACAAGCAAAGAGACATGCCACATAACACACAGGGCCAAAACTGAGTATATAACACTACATTTGTCAGATTAGAAATGTAGACGTCTCTATCGATGCCTTGGGCAAGTCCTTGCCATTCAGCGGGTTTGGGGTCTAACATAGTTCGATTTGCACAAAGCAGCAAACTTTATAAACCCCAAGCCAGGCTGGTAGAATCACCATGACAGTTTTGAAACCGTCTGTTCGCCTCAAGGGGCAACACAAAGAAGGTCCTGCAAACCTACTGTCAGGAGGAGCTGCAAACTGACAGCATTACATTAATAGTTTTAAATGATGACCTTCTCCGGTTTAACCCTTTAGAGGAACTATCAGGCCATGTAAGTACATTGAAATAATTCAAGATTAATTCCAGCTAGGTTATTTGTACAGCTTGCCTATTAGACCAAAATGGTCTGTTTTGCAAAACACTGCATACTTTGGGGATGTGATCAAATCCTAAAATGAAATCAAATATAATGTACTGAAAACTGTTTTAATGAATCCCCCAAGACAACACTTGATTCCATTTTGAGTTGCATTCAATGGAGAAGGGTACATAAGTCCATATCTAATCCACATCTACATTAGACGCTCACGTCAACACTGAAATACCACACAAAGTACTAGACATTATTCCGTTAAATATGAGGAAGGTAGGGAAGCACCTACCTGGTTCCAACCTGGGTCCAACTAAATTGCAACTCCCAACACGTCCACCTGTCCGTGAAAATAATTTCCCATTCAGGGCTTTAAAAGTACTCCTAATAGTCCTGGGAGGCTGGGGACCGGTTCCGTGAGTAGCAGGCAGGAGAGGATGCAGGTGTGACTGAGTGCGGGTTAGAACCCACACCTTCCCAAAGCTGCAGCAGGATTCTGCCTCATCCACAATAGAGAAGATAGCCTCAGCCGCAGACCAATATAGAACGGTGCTTTCCAGACCACTCAGGAGAGAGCTGGGCCATGTAAATCGGTCCAGGAACGAGAGACAAGAGGGGAACACGGAGGTGAAAGGAGGGGGCGAAGGAGCGAGTGAGAGAGGAGAGGGGAGACCAAATAAACAGGGGTGATAAAAAGGAGGCAACAGTCCACAGCTGGATCCTTCTTCAAACTGTGAAAGTACTTTAATAAAATCCAACAGCTAATTAACCGGTCCACTGTACCTTCAGAATTGTAACATTGTCCATTCTAACTAAAAGTTAGGGTTAGGCTTCTGAGTGAGAGGCCCGCCTTGAGGACGGTGGGCCAAAATTGGGGCGGTAGTAACTTCATACAGGACCAACCATGTATGGGCTGAAGAGAGGAGCTTTGATACAGGGGAATCTGCCATAAATAGAAAGGGAGACGGCTTGCTAAGAAGGAGAGAGGGATCCAATCAGCTGTTGGAACAACAATCCAGTCTATAGTACCGGTGCAGCACCAGCAGTCAACATACTGGGGTCCACTTTCAGCATGCTGGGCGGAGCAACCCAGCCACACCGGCATCGCAAACACATTTCCCTGCCGGCATCGAGAACACGTCAAGCTGAGTGCAGTCTATACAGGAAGTAGACTTGAGATTTCAATTCAATGATTGAAATACAATTGATCAATTGTAAAATACTTCTAAAACTGAAAGGAAGCCTGTGTTGTTGTTTCTTTCATTGACATCCTAAGTAGATGGCCTTTATATCAAGTGGACCCCGACAGGTTTTTGGGCAAAGCCAGTGTCTACCTATGCAGAACACAGCAGCACTCGGTTGAAACTTTGAACTGGGGGGACTCCACTTTTTTATGTAGCCTATCATTGAACAAGAAGCTGAGCGACTGTCTGTGGTATTTTATCTGGGCTGTAGATATGTGAGAATGTGTGACAGGACTGCAAGCTTCATGTTGTTTATGTAAGGGGTTTGGTTACACCAGACAGGAGTGTGCACATTCCCAAGTACACATTTACTACAGGCCAGAACCAGCTCTTAATCTAGATCTGATCATTATCTGCTGTGTTCAGAAAGAATACAATACATATACAATAAAGTACAACAAAAGTTGTAAGTCAGAACAACTAATACTAGAGAGCATACACTTCCTTTCCGGATACCACAGGGAATCAAACCCACAAATAATTCCAGCCTCACTGCAGAATCAATTCTCAACAAATAAGCAATTGTAGTGTGAGAAGAATTACTGTGTAATCTATGTGTTGTAATAGCTACCGAATGATTTGGTCCTATAATAAACTGTCTAGAGACAGACAAACACACAGTCCAGGGTGAAGACAGCTGGCCTGCTATTAGCTTAGGAAAGAAGCACGTCTGTAGAAAGACTGAGTCAGGGTCCCAAATCTAAATGGCAACCGATTCATTACTATATAGGATGACATTTGGAACACCAACTGTGCTATGTCAGCTGGTGGCTAAAAGCAACAGGATCAGGTTCACACTTAAAACAAGTCAGGTCAGGGTTTTCAGTTCTTCTGTCACGCTGACATTCAGGGTTTCCAGTTCCTCTGTCATGAGCCACTTACTAGAGGAGCTCTTCCTTCCCAGACCAACTAGGGCATTGTTTAAAGGTTTGTCACCATCTAGTGGACTAAAACAGCTATAGCATGTGTAGCGGAAGCGTTTGACTAAAGGTGGCACATGAATTAAGGGGGTGGCTTTTCCTTTGACACTAATATGATACTAGCTGGGTCTGGTCTATTTAGTTTCAAATTAGTAAAAAGTGTGTGTTTCTCTTTGTTTTTATTTTTTGTTTGTTCTGGGGCTGGTATCCACAAAGTGTATTAAAGAAGGACAGATGTTGTAGCTTTAGGCCTTTCCTGTCCAACATAATCTGATTTATTATCTAAATTAATAAATCCATCCTCAATCCACACCCCAACATCTTCCACAAGGATCTAGGCTACCGCAAAGATCTAGGATACCGCAAGGATCTAGGCTACCGCAAGGATCGAGGCTACCGCAAAGATCCAAGCTACCGCAAGGATCCAGGCTACCGCAAGGGTCCAGGCTACCGCAAGGGTCCAGGCTACCATAAGAATCTTAAATCCCCAGCGCTGAGTTTGCCACCTCTCTACTCTCCAAACAATACTATACACATGGTTGGTTGAGTGTGTAGATTAATTCCTATATATTCCTGTACCACTCTAAATGTGTCACTAAGTTTCTACTGAGACAGAGTTGTGCAACACTGTTCATAGAGTGGATTTTCTGCATTACCATGAGGTCCCAGCGGATTTGGTATGAGCCTCTGAAAACAGCTTATTATGTTGCTTTCTATGTAGATAGTTCTACGTAGATAGTTAATGGCCACAGTTACAACAACTCACCAGAGCAAAGTCCGTTTTTAGTTAACTCAAATTAAAACAAGACAGGTATTGTAATAAACAGTAGCCTTCTAATAGCAGGCAGTCGGTTTGCTATAAGAACCATGGTCACTGTAGTTGTTGGCATTTGGATAGTGAAAATGTACTAATTGTTAAGACTTGTTAAATTAAGTAAAATACAATAAATAATTGAACGTGCACAGATAATTATCTCTCAATGCAGATGTCACAAGATATATAACGTATTATATTCTTTCCATTGTTACCTATTTTTAGTGTGTGTTGAACGAAGATTAATATTACGGGTGGCAAAATTAATTTAAATGTACCCAAGCGACTCCTCCAGTTAGTGTTCTCCGGTACTACGAATCCTGACCGTCAGAGAGCGGATGCACCACTGTTTCCTCTTCGTCCATCAACGCTCTCTCCGTCCAGACGTTATTCTGCTAGCAATTCTGCTTTAGGTCGAGTTTAAATTACAACTGTCTGGAGGTCAGACACATCAGTGCAATGAATAGACATGTTCTTGTTTAGGGGTCTTCATTAGGCCGATCAACCCAGCTCGCAAATGCAAGTGTCATGTAGCTCTCCGGGGAAACAGAAAGTAGGCTACACGCCAGTTCACCTGTCCCACCACAAACGATCTTAAACAAATATCAGAGACCGCAAGCTTCCATTATCAAAGCAATACAACATTTAAATTATGCATGGTTTCTTTCTGAATAACTGTCTTTTTCTAAATGCTTACTTGCCCATTGGCCGTAGGCCAAAAAACTGATAGAAATTATTTAATTTAGAAATCCTACAGAACCATGGTGTACAGTCAAGTGTCAATGAGGACACATTTCAGTAGTCACCGGCGGACATACAACTAATCAGAACAAGGCTATACATCATCAAGTGTACTCATGCACTAGGCAAATACAAAAATTATAATTTTTTCAAATACTTTTTTCTCCGCTCCCCCTTCCCACACTAAACAAAATAGTGTTCTTGGTTATAGCATACTCCACTCAGCTCACCTTACTTGTCCTGATTCGCTTCAAAGCAGGTTGGTTCATCGGCGGTGGACGATCTAGGCTTCGGAGGAATCGTGGTGTGATGATTACTACCGTTACTAAGGGGGACAGTGGGCTAGACTCCAGCTTGTTTAAGTAACTTGTCGCCGTTTTTTACCCGCCCCATTTAAATCTATAGTTTTTAGCAGCCTCGTGGTTAAGCACTTTATTTTGCCATCAATTCATAGGGTAGATCGGGGCTTATTGTAACTGGGTCAACTGTAGGATAAGTTGGGGTTATACACAACCCTATCTGAAAAACAATTCCATTACTAGATTCTAACTTCAAATGCAATGTGTTTCACAGATGGACCCATTTTCACCATCAGACAATTATTTTATTAGAGCTCAATCAACATTTAAATGACAAAAACGTGTAGAAATTAAAATAACCCTACACGTAAGTATGTTGTGCTTGCTAACAAGGGTTTACTTGTGTAGTTGATGAAAGCGATTTTAGTTGATGTATGCAACATAAAACTAAGCATTTTTATTTTTTTTCTTAACTCCCCAAACACTATTCCTGTTGATGGAGTGTGAACATTTTGGGAGAAAAAATACCTTTTAAGGTGACAAGTAACGTAATGAATTGGTTCTCGAATGTACTAGTTACTAGTATATTTTTCAAATATATAATGCGTTACACAAACTTCCTTAGTGCAACCCAACCAACGTGTTGTGTGTTTATGGCAACAATAGGATGCGAAGATGGCAGCACCAGCTCTTCTTGCTGAAGTTCATGAGGCATCTACCAAAGCAACGCGCCAAGTTTCCATTCATTTTAAATCGATATGAAGCATCAACAAGCCATCTGTGCAGCGGAAGGCTGAGCTTGCACGATTCAAGCTTGGGAGGCAGCAAACTATTTCAACTACATTATTTTAAGCCTTGCAAATAATTAATCACTGACATTGCTGTCATGTTCTGCTGGAATCTCTTGCCTGTTGGACAACCAAAGTTAGATCCTAAAACATCCTCTGTTGGACAACGAAAGTTGATCCCAAATGAACATCTAAATGCAGCTCTGGAAAAAGAATTAAGAAACCACTTTTTTTTCCGTTTCAAAAAAATGTAAAAGGAACGTTCTGAGTGACAAATTCAATTTAAGAGACCACTGAAAATGGAACTCTCCGGTTCCTCACTCAAAACGTTCCACCTCAACTTTTTGAAAGTTGCTATAGTCTGTCTGGTTGCTTACAGTTAGTTAGGTAAGAATACTTTTCTAATCACTTTGGCTTGAATTCCAGACATAGCCCTTAATCTTTTTTGCATGACACTGCTTAGTCTTATGTACATAATATATAACTTGCCTTTTCACACTTAAATTGTTGTTTGCTTCCCAAATGGAACACATGTGCTAGTGTTCCGTAATTTATTTAATTCCAGGAAGAACCATTTTTGGTTCTGGAACATTCTACCTTAAATTCCGAAATTGTTCAAAAGGAACTACAAACCAAAACTAAAAACCAAAAAGGTGTTCCCCAAAAGGGACACACAAATAACACTTTCTAGAGGAAAAGGAGCAGAATAAAACTATATAGACTTATTTGTTTCATTTTGAAATAAGGTTTCCATAAGGGGCCCTGTAGGGGAAACCTTTTAGGGTTTTTAGAATAACCCCTTTTTGTTCCAGGTGAAAACATGCTATTGGAATCCCTGTACATAAAACACATCTATTTCACACAAAACAGCATTTCCTGGCAGTACAGTTGATCAACCATTAGAAACATGTGCCCATGTGGTCTGAAGTTTGCACAGAGTTACAGCAGTGTGCACACTTTGTTTTAGTTACCTTTCAAATCTAAATATATGTCCTGGAATCTTTATTCCAGAATAAGAAGAATGGATTTGCTCCAAGACTCAAAGAGCATGCTGGCAAATTTCTGCAAGCTACAGTTGGTTCCATTCACAAGAACCTATGCCAAAGTTCGGATGACATTTTATTGTATCTGAACTAAAACTCTAGAATTAAATGACAGTGTATTGTATCTGAATGATTTTGTATCTGAACTAACACTCTAGAATGAAATGGCATGATATTGTATTTGAACTAACACTCCAGAATGAAATGTTCAATTGATCACAAAGACAACCTTCATGCAAATGGTTTATTTATGAATGTGACTGCGGTGTCATACAACAGTAGCTCAATCATATGACCATGTATTGTGCTCATATTCATCAATACAAAGGCAAAGGTATACCTTCAAAGAAAAAAAGAAAGAAATCAGTTCCCTTTAGATTTTATTCTAAAAATAGCATTTAAATACTTGGCATAGTTTCGTAAATAAAATTATGAAATGTAATGGTTGCCCATTGGTTCGTTTGACTACAGGAGAGTAGCAAATGCAAATATACTGTATGCAAAAACATTTTTTCCCCTCTCAGTTGCATTTCATGCAAGGAAGAAAAAAGATGTCAGTGAGTACAAAAACACTGAATTAAATCTCATATGAAAATAGAAAATATTACAACAAGTGTGCATAATTACATGTTGCACATAACCTGCAGTACAAAAAGTCAAATGACACCAAGTTCCAGCTTAATCAAGCATGCCAATTCATGTGGAGTAGCTACAGGGTGATCCGTAATGGACATTTTAGTGGCGTGATCGAGGGGCAGTTTAGTTCTTAAGCCTGAGACCTTCCTTACTGTCAAGCAAAAGTCTTGAAAATGACAGGCTACTTCATTCAAAACGATACGTCAATAATGTAACGTAGATCAAAGATGTTGATCGGTGACCCTAATTCATCAATGAACTACAGAATAATAGGTTTGCTTTGCCTATGGTCGTTTTTAATGGGAGTTTGTGTGTTTTAGGAAGTCTGTATTATGTTGGACTAACTTCACTGTTCTCCTGACTTTTGAATTCCCCAGGCACAAAAGAAAGTGAAAAGCAGTCACTATGTAGTTATGCAGTTAACATTGCCACTCTTCAGGAATAAGAAATGGCGGAATAGTTTTTTTTGTAGAACCAAAAATTATGAAACATGTGCAATTAGTAATTATTTGGCATTGCCCGAAGAATAATGTAACGCACAAAATTGCCTAAGGCGACATGATTATTCAAGAAAATGTAAAGTTCTAAGTCAATTAAATGCTACAACTGCAATAATGCTACATCACATTATACAATATAAAACTATGTGATTGAACAGTAAATGTGTTCACCTGACAAACAGCATTAATGTGCACCTTTATCAATGCATTATACACCCTTCACTAACCATTGTATAACTGACAGCAGGATAAAACTCTTAAAATATTTGTCAGTGTAGAAAGAAATGTTTGAATGTTGCATGAATAAAATAACAGATTTTTTTGTTTTTATTTCTAAACATGTTTGGATGAATCAGCGACAAAACAACAGGACATGATTTGGCTTGGAAGACGTACAAAGACAAAGATATGATGTGTCAGAAGGGTTGGGGTCAATCTCATTTCTATACAGTAAAATCCAGATGTTAACTGATATTCTAATTCCATATTTTTACCATCCAGAATGATTCATTTAGAGATTGCTTCCTGAATTGAAATGGAATTTGACCACTGCAGGTCACAGCTGACCAGAAACGTGAGAACAAAGCTGAGATGGATTGATGTATCAAATATCATAAAGAGTGTCCAACATCAAAAAGGTTCACCTGTTTTTCTGACAGCATGTGACAACTACATATAAACACACATGGCGTGATCAGAATTTCCCATCAAGACTTAAAAAGATAAACCCTCATATTGTCACTAAACAGAATGACCGTGTGATCAAGGCACACTGCAGACAGCTTTGCATGTAAAGTCATCCCTCGTGAAGTCAATCTAGTTTTGTTTTAAAGCACTAGAAAATTATATACTCTCATTATGCCACTGTACAGACATTATGATACTTCAACATGTGATCAAAGTGTGGAGAAATAAAATAGAATGGGTAAATACAAAATATCTCTTAAAATATTTAAAATATACTTTATTTTGTACATTATGCAAACTGATTAACAATTCAATGATAACAAAAATAAATATTTAGTGAAATGTAGACTGTGTCCCAAAGGCATCCTATTCACTACATAGCACATTACTTTTGACCAGAGCCCAATTCTGCCCTGGTGAAAAGTAGTGTACTACACAGTATGCTGAATAGCATGCCATTTCAGCCACAGCGTAGTCTCTTCACATGATACACATGAATGGCCACTGCTATTTCCAATGAGATGAATCCCCACCCGCACCCAATGTACCCTGACACATTGCAATGTACCTGCAGGGTGATTGAAACAATGACTTGTCAAAACTGTCCATACCTAATTGCACACTATTCCCAATTTAGTGCATGACATTTGACCAGGGTCCCATTGGTCTCTGAACAAATATGGGGCACTATGTAGGGTAGGGCTGGACATCTTTGATAAGGATGGGGACCACAGAGAAACTCCCATAAATACACACAGTGATCCTAGCTTTTTTACGGTCCTAAAGCACAATGTTGTTCTACACAAACTCCAGCAATTCTACAAATTTTTCCATCCGGCGGAGAGATGTTTCTAGTTCTTTTATATGACAAACAAAATCAATGGAGCCCCTCCAGAAGGCCATTTCAACGTGATTACTACACATTTTTAGATAGTTGACCGCCAGACCAATGTAGAAAAGAAATTGAAAAGCTTTCAACAATAGGTTTAGACTGTAAAAAATACAATACATTTTTGAAAATTGATCAGCGGTCATACAAAAGGAGGCAACCAGTTTCCCATCCCTGATATAGGGAACGGTGTGCCATGAGAGATGAGTACATGAATACATTTGGCAATGGTTCCCAGCTCCAGCTCCACTGACTGTCTGGCAATATTGCTGTACCCATATACTTCTTGTTTACTATTCAAACTGAGACATTCCATACCATTATTGCTTCCTGAAATTACCTGGGAAATAGAGCAATACACCACATGTATTTGTCTATATACATCTATACATATATATATATGTGTATATATATATATATATATATATTTATATTAAACATTTAGGTTATTTATCCAGATTTTGTTTATGTAATTTGATCCAGCCTATAAATTCCCATCTGAATACGGAAGGCAACATCTCATTCTAGAGTTGTTTTTCAACTGCCCATTCTCAATTCAACAAGGTTTGGGTAAATTCCAAATCAGCAAGAGAGCTGAAAATACAATTACATTTCTCTTTTATGCTTTTCAATTAGAAAACCTAGAAGTGCAATTCAGTCACTTTTGTGAATAGACAGGAATTTAAATAGAATTGTCCCTAACCACGCAAGCCACTAGATGAATGAAAAGGAGTTGGCAATATAAAACAAACATGCTGCCAGTCAAACTAGGAAACCCCCTCCCCCATAAAGTAGAACCAATGCCTCACAGAATACATGACCGATTTACCAATATGAAAAATACAGTAGGTAAAGTGACTGGTCATGGTGCTTTATGGGTTATGAATATAGCGTTTGAAAGCAATGAGACAGACAGGCCACAGTGTATCAAAATAATAATAGGTTGATCGATTGTTTGATTCATAGATTTTGAAAAGGAAAACAGTTACTGAGCCAAAGACATTGATATCCTCTATAATACATTTCTTCTCAACTCTCCATAATAACAATCAATGTAACTCATTTGGTAAAATTATGAATTTAACAGAACAGCTTATATAACAAATATTCTCCCAATGTCTACCTTGTTGTGTATAACACAGGTGCTTACATTCATATCTAAACAGCTTGCCCATAAACCAACAGATTCATACAGCATGTGAATGATGAGTCAACAAACTGTATTCACTATGGATCTTTTTTTGTTGCTGTTGTTGTTATACGCTTGACAGAATTGCATAATGTCTGCCAATAAAAAGCATCTGGGAGAGTACAATAAAAGGAGAAAGACAAGCCGCTACAAGAACACTAAGAGTTAAGTCCCAAATGGCACCCGATTCTCCGTATAACGCACCTCCTAAGCAGGAACCAGCATAAAAGTGGTGCAATACAGAGTCAGTAGGGCGCCTTAAGGGACACACCCTAGTAACAAACCCAATTAGGGAAATGGGTTGGTGGGCAGGTGAAGGGGAGAAGAGGGGGTTTAGTTGGAAGCTGCGCCTTAAGTGGGGGGACACCTCCCTTCTGGCAGTAGAACACTTGGTACTGTTGGTACTGAACGGTGCCGAGGGTAAGGGTGTGCACAATGCTCTTGTCGGAGAAGAAGGCCATTTCTGTGTTGGGATGAGATGAAGGCATTCTAGTGGGCAGCCAGGTCACAGTGTTGGAGGGAGCTAAACCTCACATGGAGAAAGATGATGGGTGTCTCAGTCTCTTTACACTTCCTCCACTCGGCTTGGGTCGTAGGCCTCTGGCATGACACAAAGAAAGAGGGGAGAGGTTTAGTCATTGAGGAGAAATGTATTTGTTCCAAATGGCACCCTGTTCCTGTTGTGCAGTAGGGCACTTTACGACCAAAGTTGTATGTGACTTTGCCCGACGTGGAACACGATATAGGTCATACGGTGACATTTTGGCTGTAGAAGTCGCCATAATTTTAATTAAGTAAATCAAGTAAACTTGAAGTAAAAC
Organism: Novumbra hubbsi; assembly: GCA_016801125.1. NCBI lineage: Eukaryota > Metazoa > Chordata > Actinopteri > Esociformes > Umbridae > Novumbra > Novumbra hubbsi. The sequence continues at coordinate 19,295 of JACXGK010001092.1, read as the reverse complement.
AATAATTATTATCTAGATTCCTCACACTAGTTGTGAAACAAGTTGATGAACATCACTGCGATTTTTTGGACACAAGAACATTTGAGCAGAGATATCATACAAATCTAAGTATCCTCGGGAAACATCAAGGGATCTACAGGCCTCTCTTGTCATGATCCATATCGAACTACTTGGGTCAACTGTCAGAAAGAGACAGCACAAATGTGGCCTGGAGGAAGAAAGAAGCCTATGTCACCAAAAAATAATATCAAGACATGACAGCACCTGGGTAAAAACAAAAACAACTGAAACAATAAGCTCTGGACATATTAGTCAAAGGTAGACATGTTTGGCTGCAATGCCAGATGCCATTAAATGCCAAATATTTCTTGAGGGGGATCTGAGGCCATCTGTCAACAAGATGAAGCTGAAATGAACAGAATAATGATGCAAAACACATAAGCAAAGCTAGAACAGATTGGCTCAAACAGAAGAAATGGAAGGTTATGAAATGGCTGAGTCAAAGCCCAGATCTCAATCCTATAATAATGCCATTATAGTAATGCCATTGGGGACTTTAATGCAGGGAAGCCCTCAAGGAAGCCCTCAAATATGGCAAAGCCAAATGTCAGGAGAAACCAATAGAACATGTCCAATAATCAATGGACTAGAAAATGCTCGGCCAGATATATTGGCAATCTGATATATCAGTTGTTTGCTAGAAATGGTATTACATTTTATACTAAATGGTTAGGACATTTCCACAGCTGCTAAAATATTAACATATGGAAAGAGCAATAAGGAAACAAAAACAAAGCATGGACTGTTGTCAAACCTTGACTATATACTGCATATGTCTTCTTTCCCCTGGTGAAACAGAAAAAAAGACTTAAATAAAGGCAAAAGAACACAAATGCATGAAATAGCTACCTAAGAGATTTGACACCTCCTCTTTTTGCAACCCTGCATCCTCAGACACCTCTCTGTGATCCACTGCATCCCTCTGTATGGGAGCAGGGAGGGTGAGCTCATCCACTGGCCCACTGCAAGCCTTGGCCTCCCCATTCGCCCCGTCGGTCTCCCCAGAGTCAGTGCTCCTTATACTGAGACGCCTCATGCGCGACACCGAATCCACTTCCTTCATCCGTGCCAGGCGCTCCATTGCCACCTGGTGGCTGGGTGAGGCAGACAGCTTGTCCTGCCGAGCTTCTATACGCTGTGAGGGTCCTCTGGCCCTCCTCTCGCCCTCCAGACTGTGGGACAGCTTAAGGTCGGGGTTGATGGGAATGGAAAGTGGTAGTCTGTCAGGTGGAAACTCCTGCATACCTTGAGTTTCTCGACCCAGATGGGTCCGTTTGGTACTCCTGATGCGCTCCGGTGTATCCTGTGGTGGGTTCTTTTCTTTTGCCCCATGCCTGTCAGCTTCTATATCTCTCATGTCTACTGTTTGTGCCATTGCACTGCTGCTTTCTGCTGGATCTTCTTGAGCAATAAGTTCCCTCCCTTTAAATTCAATCTTGTCTGTTGCTGTCTCGCTAACCCTGTCTTCCCCTGTGACTAGGGACTCTGCTGGCACTTCAATCCCTAATATCCTGGCTGCCCTCTCCTCTATGGATTCATTCTCTGGAATGCCATCTGCACATACCACTACATATAAATTGCTGAGGTCCTCTGTCACTGCTGGAGCTTGGTTTTGGTTAGTTATCAATGCGGCAACACCAGTCCCATGCACATTTTCATCTGTAAGTGACAAGTGTTCACTCCAATCGGGACATTGAGTTTGAGTCTCTGAATGATTTGAGACATATCCAAAAGATCTTTTCATGTCTTCGCCCTCAGCAGGTTCTTCAGCAACTCGTGGACTGCCATTGTCACCGACAATTGTTGCGCTACTTTGATCCGATAAGTCTGGGCTCGACTCCTCTTGGAGCGGTGACATTGGGCTTGGTCTGGTCATCTGGCTCTCACACTCTTTTTTACAAATGGGGCATTCCTCTTCTGAGTCTACACAGGCACCACCTGGAGACTCTGCATTCCCACTACCACCACCAGGTTTAGATTTGACCATCAACGTTTTGTCTGTTGAGTCTCTGGTCTTTTGTAAAGACTGGCATATGTCCTCATAGTCAGGGGGACTCGTAAGTGTGGAGGCATCCTGCATTGGCTGCCTATCTGCCCAAGGAACCTCGGCTGCTGTGTGCGTTAGCGGCATTGTTGGGCTAAAGTCTCTGGTCTCGCTTGGATCACAAGAAGAGTCGGTAAAGTCACTAGGGCCGGTGAAGTCACTAGGGCCGGTGAAGTCACAAGGCGGCGGTGTCTCTATAGGTGAAGCGAGGTCAAGCTTCACCGACCTGCCACTACAGCTACTTCTCCTCTGTGACAAATTCGAAACAACCCTGTATTCTCTGAAGCCTGTAGGCTCGCGTGGTGGGACAGGGAGCTCCTCTCTTAGTTGCTTGCTGAAAGTCACAGACTTTCTTTCAGCAGGTCTGGAGAAGGCGCTCTTAACATCCCTGTACTCTGGATCTACGGCCACAGTCCAGCTTTCTATACTACGCCTAAGGCTGCTGGGTTTGCTGAGCCCCACCTCCCCCGCTAGCCTTATCTTAATCCTTTCAGGGATCTGTACAGCACCGCCATTGTTGTGAACATTATTGCTGGCAGTGCCTAGTTCTAGGATGTCTTTGTAGGCCTCGTTAAGGTCCTCGATGCACTGGTCAACACTGGGTCTCTTGCTGCTCTGCTGCTGTTGCTGCTGATCCTGGAGCTCTTTGTTGATAGTCTCAAGCTCCTCGATGGCATCCCATGGCCGCCTGCTGACGGGCTTCAGCAGGAACTGACCGAAAGCCTCTTGCCCAATGCAGGCTGCTGCTGGTTTGGCCTCCTCCATCATGTTTCCTGAGGGTGGTGGTGGTGGTGCAGCTGCTGCTGGCGGCTGAGCTGTACTCTTGTTCAGCTGGCTGGAGATTGAGAAAGTGGCTGTTCTGGAAAAAGCGCTGTTGCTGGATGGTTTCAGGCTCTTTACCCCTTTTATGGAATAGCTGAATGCAGTACTGCCAACACTGCTGGGGTCTGGGGCGGTGATGTCAGAAGAACCTGGGGCAAGGACATGAGGGTCTTGTGCTTCCTTGTTTTCGGAACCTGGGGGAGGGGGAGGATACGGTTTTCGGGCCTCTGGACTAGTTTGGGTCTCCTGGTCCCGGTATTGGTTACCAGGCCAGGAACCAGAGAGTTTTAGCTCCTTGTGATGGTTTATTTTTGGAGGCTTAAAATGTGGTTTTCTCACTATTTTGCTGCTTGACCTGCTGCTAGCTATGCTACCGGTTAGTGCCTGCAGCTCAGCTTCTGCTGAAGATGTGCTTTGGAGACTTTGGTTTGTTAAGTGACCTGTTTTGTTCTCACTTGGACTGTCAACTGGGCTTGGTGGCCGGACTGGGCTTGGTGGCTTCTCGTCATTGTTATTTTGATCACGGGATGCAGCCCGCGGTGTGGGAGGGATGGGCACAGACACCAAACAGAATATCGTCTCACTAAGTTTCTTTTTTACACTCTTTTTTTCTGCTTTCTCTGCTTTCTCTAAGTCAGGCTTTCTTGGTTTCTCTTTCTCTGAGTAGCCAGATTCATTGACTGACTTTTTTCCTAGAGTTACATTTTCTGGCACACCTTGATCTTGGTCAACATGCCTGACCTGCTGCTGAGGCGGTCTAACCTGAAAAGCTGAGTTCTGATCAGGAGCTACACTGTCTAAACTTCCTTTGTTTATTAAACCCCTGTTGCACCATCTAGTACTACTACTGTCGTTGTCATTGAGAGATGTCTTGCGGCTGTCGGTGTTGAGAGATAGCCCCTGTGGGGGGGGGAAGGCACTATCAAGTGTAGATTGTCCTAAAACCTTAGCGCAGGGAATCTCTTTGTTAATGTTTCGGATCAACTTGTCAGAGTCAGTGAGAGAATTTCCGCCAGGCCCTCCTGAGATATGTCTCACTCGTGGATCATCAAAGGGTAAATAGTGAACATGCCCTAGATGTTCCTCCATGTATCCAGGGTTAAGGTTTGGGTTAGGGTTAACCTGTTTCCGGTAGGGTATACCTCGATCCCCATAATGTTCCAGCCACGACCCTCCCGTCTGTCTAGAAAACCACTTTCGCGCCTCTGAGCTCATAGGCATCTGTATCTGCATCTCCCCCCTCCATCTATAGTTCATCACTTCGTTGCGGTTTATTGGGACTCCCCTGATTGGAGGTGGGGCTCTCTTATAAGATGGGGGCGGGATGTAACCAGGGGGCTCCATGCCAAAGATAGCAGAATGTTGTGCCAAATATTCTTGTCTTTGCAGTTCTCCACCCCTTGGGCAATAGACAGGCTTGTATTCTTTGTGTTGTTTGGACACCCCTTGCTGATCTATTACAGCTAGAGCGAGTGTCTCCTGGCTACCCCTAGTCTGCTGGTGTATCTCGTAAGATGGAGGCTTGACAGGCCTGCTGAACCTGGGCTTTGGTAAAAGTGCAACTTGACCGCCACTCTGCCAACTATTCCTGGCCCACCGGTCCCGGCCAACTGCAGCACTGTGGTAATACCGACTGTAAGGCCCGGAAAAGACAGTGCTGTTCACTCTTTGCCTATCAACCTGGCCTGGTCGAAGCTGGACACTGACCAAGCTGGACTGTGTGTCTGTGGGTTCAGTAGTTCCATCAGGCGACAGCACCCTGGGGAGGGACTGAGACTTCCCCCTGGTTCTGGGGAGGAGAGAACCAGCACTCTCTGGTGTCCTTAGGCGCTGCAGTTGCTCCTGGGCCCACCTCTCACCCTCCCCATCTGACAGCTGCCTCCCCAGCCCAACTGCAGGCTTCCACTCCTCGGTGCCAAGGCTCTGGCACTTTCGCTCCCCAGTCACCCCAGTCACGACCCTCAACTGTCCAGGTGCAGCGTCGGCCTCTCTCAGCCAGGAGATGGAGGTGTCTTCCCACAGCTGCTGCTGCCGCGTCCTCTCCCTCTCCACCCGGTGGTCCCCGGCAATCAGGGCCTGTGGTCGCCATGCCGACTCTGAGGCCTTCAGGCAGCCTGCAGATGCCCTCAACTCCCGGCCATCAGCATAATCCAGAAGAACACTGAAATCCTGGCCTCGCCTTCTCCAGTAGGAGACATCCCTTTCATCCAGCTGCTCTCTTCGCTCAATCTGCTCGGAATATGTCAAACTGGGTGCGTCGTAGAACCTGGAAAAAGAATGAAGCACAATTGACTGGCACATAACTGTGGTTATTCAAAATTATTATTGAATGTATTACAAGAAAAGCAACATTTTGAACAGTAAATGTGGTAACACAAAAAAACATGTAAGGATTATGGTTTTTAGCCTGTGAACATGAATATCATAACTATATTCAGGTTGAAATGTTATCCATAAAAGGGAATTGAACAAAAATGATGTGGACTTTGCCTTGTTGTTTCTTAAAAGTCAACTGACCTTCAAATGACCTGCAAGTCTGTGGTTGTGTCAATTGGCATCTACCCTATGCACTGGTCAAAAGTGTTGCGCAATACATAGTGCATAACCCTAACATGATTCAGGAAAATAAAAAATAAAATCTCCAACCATATAAGTGGCCCTGTTTCACTACGCTGATGACAAAATGCTGATCAGACGTCGCAACATGATACAATATCGATTGAATTGTGACATTTTAACGTACGTCTGTCTGTCAAGTATAAACATTTGATTTCGGGAATCTTTTACCAAGTATTCCCACAAATAAATTATAAGAAATTATGAGATAATGTCTCAAGGTATGAGATATTTTCATAAATGTACTCTTTTTGGGCTTATACAAATTTCTATTCATAATAATGTCTTGGCCCTTCAGCCATCTGCTCTGGCTGAAATTGTAGGCTGAATGTATCAATGTAAAGCACAGTGTGCCATTTTGGATGAAGACCAGGGAATCAGTCTCTTCATCTTCAACCCAAGAGGGGAAAGCCATGCAACGCACATATCTGATGGAAGTGCCTGAGTCAGCAGCTCCCAACTCCCTTGAAGATACCATGAAACTGTGTGCCTGCTGCAATATGATCTGCATATTAAACCGAATGCTGACCTTAATTCAAAAAACAAGGGTTTGTCCCAAATGAATGTACTTTTCCCCCAGGCCCATTGGGCCTTCCTGCTGGGGTCACCAAGTGCTGAGCATGCTTTAGGTTTACGGAAAAAGTTCGGATATTCTTTTTTTTCATAAAGCTTGTTCACCGTCATGTGATTCGACCTCCATGTTTGTGTCTCTTTTATGAAATGCAGGAGACTTGGTGGAGCATGTACAGTGGGGGTTTATTTCCCCCCCAAAATTATGTTATTAAAGTTAAAGTTATGTTGACATTTAAAAAAAAACATTTTTATTTCTATGTTTGGGCAAACTTCTCACTGGCACCTTGTGAACCCACTGAAAACCCAGTTTGATTTAGTTGTGTAATAATGACCCTCCACCTAATCAACATGAACAGGCCTACGGGCGGAGTGATGCGCCTGATTATCTTCCCATGACCAGTCTACAAGGCTCGCTCCCAGTCCTAAGGAGAGTCAGTGAACTGCCTGAACCACAGGGCTGCTACACAGCACCAAAAAATGATTCTGATACTATGCTTATCAAGTGCCGTTGGCTTGATACCACACTGAACAAATAAAATGAGCGGCAACCGAGCTTTCATTTGTTGATTAGAAGGGCAGTACATAGGGGTACCATTTGGGATGATGATATATCAGCAAACCACAGCAGTAAAGGAGAGACAATCAGGGGTGGCCTATCACATCATTGATTGTAAGCTTTATGCTTTTCATGTCACTGTATGCATGTGTATGCAGCGTCATCCCTTAGAAATGGTACAGAGTTGACATTTAACCCCACTCTTTCCCAGTGGCATTTACCGTGAGGGGTGTGTGTGTGTGTGTGTGCCGCTCACCGCGCATGAGCTGTTTACACACTCCAAGACATATACGGTAAGCTTCTCTGCCACTCAGCCAGTGCTGCCGTTTACACGGTCCGGCTTTGCCGTGAATTACCTTGTTCCCTATATAACGCATTTCCGACCGCCTATAGGCACTGCATGTTGGGACTAGGGCGTGATTTGGAGCACAGTGCTTATCACATCACAGCGTCAGGCAAGACAAGGCAGTGGTGCAGCAGCCTCGCTGTTTGTTCTGCAGCTCTGGAAGGAGCGGGGGGGCGGGGGGGGAACACACCCTCCTGCGCAGTGCAGGCTGAGTGGTTGGGCTCCGTATGCATTGCCGGAGAGCCCGAAGGGGGAAAAGGAAAGGAAGGTATTGGGGATCTCAACGAGAGAGAAGGGAGAGAAAAAAAAAGAAAAAAAAAAACTCACCCGCTATCCGTGGCGAGAGAATCGCCCAGGGGCTGTGCTAGGCTGTCGCCTAGGTTACCGCTGCCAGGTTCTTTTCTCCTTTGGTTCTTCTCCCCGCCGCTCTCACCGTCAGCGATGCCGGGGCAGCCCTTCGCCAGGAGCGCCTGCCTGCTGCCGCTGAAGACGCAGACCCCCCTGTCAGCGGCCGGCTCGTAAGCATTCAGCGATCCACCGCGAGCCGGCCTCGGGACCTCCGGCGCTGGGACTTCGCGGTGGCACTCGCCCGCGGTGTGGGGCTTCTTGTCGTAAGGCGCGGCGGCGGATGAGGTGGAGGAGAGGCAGGGCACGCTTGTCTTGGGCAGTTTGTATCCGTGAGAAATGAGAAGGTCCTCCACACTGTACATGGTGGTGAGTGTCTCTCTCTGTCGTTCGTGGCAGCAGGGGCTGGGAGGGTGGGGGGGGTAAAGGTGTTGCTTGTGTTACTTACCCACAGTGCTGCTGGGGGAAGCTGGAGCACGACTGCTCAGCAGAGGCCATCACTAGAGGGAGAAGAGAGGTGGATGCTTTTATTTGTTCTAATGCACACATATGTGTGTGTGTTGGTGCAACGGTATTGGAACCGTTGGTATTATTTTGTATTTCACCCATTGAGAGTGGGGTCCAAGTCTGTCATTATCCACGGTGAACCGCCCTGGAGCACTTAGGGTTTTTGGCCCATGAGTGCTCGTCTCATGGACACATTGACCGATTTATATCAGACGGACATTCGGTTACTGGCCCAACAAGCTAACTAGTTGGCTACAATGCTAAAAACATTTAAGGAAACACAATTCGGGTCTCGATGAACTAAACGCATTAAAGATTAACATTTCTAAATCATTGTGTAATTATTTGAGAACAAAACGGTCACTGGAAACCTACGTTATCAACAGATTGAAGGCTGGATTCAAACTTACACCAAAAATCTAAGTAAACAACTGAAATCTCAGGCAGCTCCACCTTGCATGAGTTTCATCACGGCAACTCATAATGTGCCTGTACACACTTCCTAAATTGTCTGGTGCATGCTCCTGATTAGACGGTGGATGGTCTCCTGGGGGATCTCCTCCCAGACCTGGATCAAAGCATCAGTGAGCTCCAAGAAAGTCTGTGGCGCTACTTGGCGGGGTCAGACGCACCAATAAATAACGTCCCAGAGGTTCTCAAATTGGATTCAGGTCTAGGAAACGTGAGGGCCAGTCAATGGCATCAATGCCTTCATCATCCAGGAACTGCCTACACACTCTGGCCACATGAAGCCTGACATTTTCCTGCACCAAGAGGAACCCAGTGCCCACTGCACCAGCGTATGGTGCAGGTACCGCCTCATGCTGCCAGTAGTGGCAAAATGGTAAACTAGGAGAGAGCAATTGTTGGTGGGCACCACCTGCAAAACCAATCCGTTTTTGGGGGGTTTTTGGTCGTGCTGTTGCCTCTCGAGTGGTCCTGAGTTACAATCACTTGTGGTTCCCAACCGGACAGGTTGATATCCCTGAGGTTCAATTGACTTGGTGTTATACTGTGATGAATTACGTGGTCCCTTAATTTCTTTGGAGCAGTGCAGTTTAGAGACAGCATATCAATTAGGATGCAGTCTGTTATAGAGCTTGTTGTGTCTGACTATACCACTGAAGGGAAAAGAGTAGACAACACTAGGAATTACCTCCAGTCAACTAACTTAGAGATCAGTCCACATTCAAAACCAGGAAGCAATTCGGTAGTAGTCTCTTAAAAAAATAGATTAGAAGCAAATTACATGAAAAGGTTTTCCTACAACAGACCAATTTCTCAATTAAGTGAGGGATTAGTATGTTTTCAGTGTGTCCCAAATACACCCTATCAGCTTAATGCTTTTGACAAAAGACTGTGAGACACTAAATTCTATTATTTAAACCTGTAAAAAATTCTTATTAGTATTTACAGAATGTATTCGTATGTCTGATTGACTCTGACACTGCAAAACATCACCAATCAAGGGCAAGAGTTTGAATAAGGGCTACTGTATGAAGAGTCAAGCGTCAGTGACAAGCCAACCAAATAAATGGAAAAGACATAGATACAGCCGCAGTGAAGTTGACTACTTCTCTAAAATGTTAGAAGTCCACAAAACTAAGGTTTTTAAACTTAGAGCAATTAAGTGAGGGAGTGGATTTCTGCAAACTGTGGATCAGTGCTGTGTCAAGTAAAAACAAACCATAAACATCAGTACGTAAACACCAACCAGGGTCCTTGAAGGACCAAACAGGGTCAACCAGGGACGATTGGTTCCAAAGAACTAGCAAGTGTTTGAGATCACATCATTGATCACCTTATATGACTTATAAGTCGTATGAGTTAGGTGTCAGGGGAGGAAACTATGTACTGAATGTCATGGCCTTCGGTCAAACAATGTGAGACTAGTGACCTTGCTATGTTAACCAATTTTAATAACATGTTATAGACCACAATCTTGCCAATTTGTGTAATATTTTACATGACAGCTCTCTGTGGCAAAATGCGTAATTTACTCAAGTTTTGTCAAATTCTGTAAAACACAGAGAGTATTACTATTGTCCATAGAAAGTTTACAGGATAAGGGCATTCATTTTTTTGTTTAGGCAAGGAATCCTTTTAAGTGCAACTATAACTGTAAATGCCATGTGGGTTTAACGTTTCTTAATACTGTCAGAGAAACAGAAACATTTAACCTTGAGTCCGTAAGACTATGGGATGGGGCTGATTTATATTTAGCAGTTTTCTGATGAAAGTTCTTACAATTATTTTCACCACAGACTAATGTTGTTTATCCATCCCCAATGGCACCATTTCCCCATATAAGACACAAATTCTGACAAAACCCTTTTGTTTCATGGTCAGAAGTAATGCACTAATAAAGGAATAGAGTACCATTTGGTTAGCATTGTTTTCACGTGAAGCATTGGGGCCCCTAATATACGCGAAAAAATATTGAACATCCACGTAGCCATGTACTAACTTACATTTCAGCAAATTCTCATGACCTCAAATTGACCTTACCACATTCGTCATTGAAAAATAATGTTTATTTTACAAATGATACCTTATTCGCTACATAGTGCACACTCATGTGCATTGTACAGATTATTATTATTATAAATTACAGGACCATTTGCAAGTCACTTTTAATTAAAAATCCAAACGTGAGAACTTTAAAAATAGCCTAAATGCTGTTTGACGACTTCAAGCTCCTTACGTGTGTCATCTAAACAGCTGAAGCACCTTCTGCCCGCTACTCTACAGTCTCCCAATGAAGATCTCCAAACAGGTTTGGTTTGCACAAGCACCCAGTACCATGTAGAAGAGCATCTGACACAAGTCCAAATTGACACAGTGGAAGTAGATGCTCGGTTGCTCTTTCTGTTACCGTGGTCAGACAGAAGGCTGTTTTGAGGAGCTGAAAGACACTTGGACACTCCGTGTAAAGTCCTTTAGCAACTGCAACGGCATACGAGCGCACACACAACCGAACCCCTGACTGAATGCTCGCAGGGGGAAAATGGGAACACAGAGACTGTTGTGACTACATGAGAGTTACTGCCTGCTGTTGACCTGACTCACACCTCTCCTACATCTCCCCTCCATTGGCTGACATCCCTACAAAGAAGTGCACTACAGGTTAGGATGCCATTGCAGCCCATACCTCCATGCGCCCATACCTCTTGAATGTTAGCTTATGATGATTATTTTGCACGCCATTTCACTGGAGACCTACAAGTCTGAAAGACAGTCCGTTTTTTTGTTTTTTTATCCTGTAGTCATGTTTATCAGCTTAGCCTTGTGTCTGAACTTTACAATCTTACTTCAACCATATGTTATATAATGGCATTTATGTGGAGACATTGTCTTAGAATAATTTCGATTACATTGCAATATGATTATTTCCATACATGATTCCACCTACCACTATGCACAGATCATTTGAAGCATACAATAGGCCTGCTAGGGTATATGCCACAACTGTCCATCATTACCAGATTACTCCTGTTCTAGATGCATGGAGCCTTGATATACTGCAGTGTTAGATGGAACAGCATACATACAATTGACTGCAAAGAATAATTTTTCAAGTCAGCTTTACACTTCATACAAGGCACAGTGTCTTACGCAGTAGGCTAAGGCACAGGTAACTACCGGTAGGCTGTGATATATTAGGTCCTGGGGGGATCTATACTTAAACCTATAGGCTACAGTAAGTTAAACATTTTGCAAACGGTCGTGCTGACGAACGGTCGTTTGCCAAATCATAACCCCATTGTAATTTTACATGCTCTCCCAAAACCGTCATGCCATGAAACGCATATTAAAATCATGCTATCAACCACTGTTACACGTTGATCAATCGAAGGTTGAACGTGTTCCGCGCGTGCAAGTTTAAAGCGCAGTAAATTAAAAGGCTTTTGCAGATGCGTCTTAGCTGACTGTGTGTTTACCAAGACTCACACAGCCACCCTGCGCTACGGTGTACGTGAAGCAAAAATAGGCAGCCCCTCCCCTGAAAAAAATATTCTCTGCATGGTGAAGAATACTTCTACTATATAACGCATAAATAGCTATTCGCAAGATTGTTCAAAACGGTTAAAGACAGAGATACGTATCCTACCTAGAAGATGCTTGGCGCGGCTGTTGCAGTTCCCCTGCGCCCAGCTTCAGACGCTGAGAGCACTGCACAGCGCCCTTCTGCTGAGCAAAGGAAAGACGCGCAGCCTCGACGAAGTGGGTTCTTCTCACCAGCTATTCCACCAGCCTGCTACACTGTGCGAGCATCCTTAGTTAAAAGAGATTTCAAAATGGTTTCTTCCAAACTAAGTTTTTTTTCGTGCCAGAGGCGTTATTAATATGTTTTCCATATTATTGATTGTGTTGAAATTGAAGCATTTTTCAGTACACACAAAGCCATTATTCTATAAATATACGGCTTATATGTTATCTCAAGCCCGCACAAAACATGGTTTCATGACTTTTCAGGAACATCCGTTTCTTCTCCAATCAAAAAACCTTCCCCAGAGGGTCAAACTTAAAAAACCTATGAATCTATTGCGTAACCGAACCCACAGCCCAGGCATCGCTAGCGCCATGCTCCTTCATAACCCAGCTCTAACCCATAAGCATTTGTAAAACTGTTCACGTGCAAAATGTCCTGACTTTTCATATTTTATGAGATGGCCCTGACATGTTAGAGAAAGAAGTGTACACCCTTACCTGTATTTAACCTAACCTCAATAAGATAACGTTTATGCCCAAACATAACATAACACCTAACCAGCAATGTCTAAAAAATAATCGCAACACTGTCTTATTATAAGTTCCTCCATAAACATAACCCAATAAAATAGCATTTTCCCTATGGCCTACCTGCTACAAAAAAAACCTTTGCCATCAGAATTCATCCAGTTGACAGGTATGACCGAAATTGGTGCATATTGCGTTTAAATTGTACCATAATGACCAGCAGCTTTGTATTAGGCTACAGAAATGCATTCCTGCAGTTGCAAGGAGTTGCTGCTATGGCTGCCAATGGACCTAGATTATTACTTTGTTGCTGCCATGTTGTCATTGTCACTGGTAGTAGATATTGACACTGTTACCAACCTTGAGGCCTATCAATCATCTCATGCTGCTGTTGCAAAACAACTTTACTAAAGCCATTTTTCAGGGAAAGGTATGACCGTTTTTTTTCATGATTTATTTGCTTTTCATTTCTTTTTTGAGCCCCAGACATATTATTTGTTTTATTTTTTTTTACATTAGGTAAGCTAACAGAAAGATGTCATATGCCTACCCCACAGTGGTCTAATATGAATACATTATGGAATAATGAAACAAATGTCTGTCTCTCCTTGTGTGGACATGAGGCTTAATGCCTAAAAGTAATCCCAGTTGTATGATTGTTCCCTAAACCTAACCCCTAAACCGGATATTGCATTTTCCCTAGTTGGTAGCTGTGAGAAAACTTTGTGTGGGTTGATTTTTCAGGTAATACAATCGTTGCTGGTACTTGGATCTCATATGCACAGTTCAAATATGTGCGTATCATATGTGAATTGAATCCTATTCCCATAATGCACCATCCTCTGCCTGAGCCCACAGGAGTGGGGCCAAAGGTGTGGAGAACAAGGTGTCATGGGGGATGTCAACCATCTACTGTCTCTATGAATGCTGCTAGTGAACCTCAATACAACTTTAACATGCAAGATTTCCCGTGTGGTCAACATGGGTATAGTGGTCAATTTGGGATGCAACCTAAGTTTCTCTGTCTTCAGAGCAGGGCGGTACGGTAACCCTTGGTTGGTCTATAATAAAATCACAGATAGCAGTAAAGTGGTCACGCCTCACTTGGGGTCCCCTCTGAGTGCAATATGTCACTGTTGGCACGGGAAGGACGGCCCGAGCAGAGAGCATTTAATTATCCAAGCGGTCCTGGCATTGGACAGATGGGGGGGACATTCACTGACCAGTCATTGTCATCCACCAATGCTCCATTAGGGCTAGGTTTCAGCTCTTTTATTACCGTACGGTTAAAGCCTAAAAAAGGAAATAGGAAAAATAATTAGGATAGAGGAGAGTAGGAAGGAGAAAATGAGTAAGATAGAAAGCGAGGCAAACTCTTTCAGATGACAGACATGTGGAGGTGGGCTGTTTCTGCTCTTGTCTCTGCAGTACTTAATAGAATCTGGGCATTCCAATGTGCCCCTTCAACACCTACTGGAGTTTGGAATCAGGAGTATTGTTTTTAAGGTGAAGGGTGCGTCTGGAGTCTCTGAGCTTAAGGGCAACCCCACGTGGGTGATGCAGATCAGAACTTGTATGGGATAGAAGAGGAACCCTATTTCTGTAATCAGACCACTACTTTTGACCAGAACTCTATTGTGCCTGTAAAAAGCAGTGCATGCTACAGGAAATGGATCGCCATTTAGGGCAAACCGACTGCTTTACAAGATGACAGGAAGCAGTATCTTACACCACAGGAATGGCCAGGCTTTGGCTTTGCAACAGACGTCCAATCAGTAAACAGATGTGGCCAGCTGTGAATACTAACAAAATGTGGCCATAGCATAATCTCAACTAGCAATACCGTCTCCCTGGTGTGACCAACCCGACACATTGTAGTACTCAGGTCCTTCATTCACGAGTGTTGGCTGTGCCAAAGTGGTTCGAGAAAAGACCTGTGCGTACAAATAAATACTCTCTAAATACGGTGCACTTTTTCAACTCATGAGGCTCAAGCCAGCTTCACCAACAGTGTTTTCCATTACCAGTTGAAATAATGTGTCCTTCCTGAAATAAGGGAGGGAGGGATAGTGGCAAGGTAATAAATGGCACCGTATTCATGACGTAATGCACTACACTTGACCAGAGCCCTATGAAAATATGGACCTGCATAGGGAATATGTTGCCATTCTGGACAAAAACATTGACAGGATGAATGCACATTCAGCACAGGGTTGAACAGTAGAGCACCCAGAGGAAAAACATAAAAATCACAGTGAGGCTGACATTTTCAAAGTGGAATGAAGCAAGGAGCTTTTTCCCACCGCAACATTGTGAGACGAATAAAGTAGTCAACGTCTAGGGAATAGGGTGAAACTTAGGACGCTACCATGCACACCGGTCATCATGACCAAAACTAATGAGGAGTTTAAAGCAGTTTGAATACACACGTCCCTTGTCTTAGACCATTTCCCTTTCAAAGTTCCACAATGGGACAGGAGAAATTTCTCTGCGGAGCAATACACAAGTTCCTTTGTTGTTTTGAATGTTACTAACTGACCATGATTAACTACATCATTCTTCTTCAGCAGAATACTCCGAGTTTATACACTCCAAACTCCCACTCAAATGGTCCATCCAAACGTCTGTGAACCAGTAGGTGTTGCTGGGGAACTGTAGCATAGGATACAGGGAAGGAGATTGGACTGTTACCCTGCGGGGACCAGGGCCAGTTGCACGGCTCTTCTATCATTGGAGTGTTGCACACGCTTTGTGTCCCGAGTCTAAATCGACCCCTGATAAAGGGAACCAACGACAAAATAGCAGCGGATTTGAGGTCGTAGAGGAATGAGGCCAGACCGCAAGCAAAATCTGTCCATGTGAAAATAAATTGGCCGACCACCAAGAGCCTTCAGTGCCAATGAGTGATAAAAATGAATTGCTACTTTGATACATTAGGATAGTAGATCTAACAGACCTTTGGTAGTACTTACATTTTTACTAATAGAGTTGTGATACAGGTGACATCCAAGCCACTCTGGAGGGGATAAAGAATTCTGGTTTTGAATCTAGCTACTACAATCTGTACACAGTAACATTCAGACAGTTACTAAGGTTTCCCCAATATCACAAGCCACTTTCTGTTTAGGCTGCTATCCTTGGTAAAATATAATGAAGTATGAGGGAAAGAAATGACCATGTAAGCTAGGGAATCTGCAGCTTTTACTAGGAAGCAACAACAAGGGGGGGGGGGTGGATATGTAAAACACAATTGGCAAGTTGTTTTTTAATGTTTGACACCTGTCAACGAACAGGTCATCCAGATGCTGACCATGGGACCCGAACAACATAGAACAGCAATAGACTGAACAATGTAAAAGTTTGGCAAGGAGGGAATGATGGAGATTTCCCTTGCCCCAGTATGTCATTGCTTGTTTGGGGTAGGATCACATATCTTACTGACGCTAACAATAGATAATTGTGTTGACAACGATGTTTAGGACGCATCCATAAAATATCTGGTGAGACGCTATCAGTCAGATATATTGTTGAGATAAGATAGATTACAAGGCAAAGATTATACATACATCCAAGGTATGTATTGAAAGGTCAGATTATACATGATGCCTCTAAGGGGTGTCAGGAAACGTCGGATTTGCTGGTTAAAACAGTCCTTCAAATTATAACATTTTAACCATTTTTTTTTACTAGATAATGTCATGTTGGTATTCCAACTCTTACAACAATCTAAAAAAAAATAAAAAAAATTAAAAAAAACAGCCGAGCCCTTATGTTGGTCTTGGCTAGAAAGGATACAGCTTTGGTCAAATAGACAAGAATGCTTTTTTGGGTGAGGGGTATTTTAGTATACCCTAACCCCTTTCTTAACCATCACCTTATGACACCTAATGTGTTGTACAAGTACCCGTACTCTTTTATTAAAAAGACAAATCTGACAAAAGTTGTATCCCTTTTAGACAAAACCCCCACTGTGCCAGGCAACAGGACTGTGCTCTGTAGTGCCATCGTGTGGTCAACTTTTCATCTTAAAAAATGACAAAGCAAGAACCCAATTTTCATTTCTTGTGACAATACTTACAGGATGAAATAGGACCATGGGACTATTAACCTAAATTCACAGTACAGTTACAGCAGTTAAAAAGGTTCACACTGTAGAAACTGTTATAAAAGCAATGGTAAGAAGTGTAGTATAACATCTTTATTTCATTTTCAGAAGTATACCCAAATAATTACATATCCATCAGTCCCAAAACATTTTTTTTATTGAAAAGTCCTCAATGCTCAGAGTACCACGATTTTCTCATTCAAGGCAATCTGTGCTTGAGTCAGGTTGGCTAGGTAGGTCACCATCAACAGGTCCTGCAAACAAAAAGGGGTACATTTACTAAAGACATCCTATGATCATATGAATGTACTGATCTGCCTAAACATATTGTACGGTAAACCAGGGATTTTGTTGCCTGTTATTTTATTCTCCCCCAACAATATGCAAATAGCCATTGCACTTGCCTGCCTCAAAACACGTGGTCGTCAGGACCTCACTACTAACAGACATCCAGTCCACATTCTCTAGTGCCCGAACACAATTACAATTACTACTAGGCAGGATCCAAACCAAAATGTAATTGGAGCCCAAAAGCAGAACCAGCTCAGACAATGTTAGCCCTGTATAGGGCAGGACAAAATCGGTACAAAGCAGAACATGTGCTTTAAAACTGCACATCTCTAGCTCGGCCTCAAGGCCAACTGAGTATCATAGCAGGACATCCACTGGTATGCAATGCAGAGCTCATGAGCTGCATTTTGATTTCAGAAACCTAATTGGCTGCTTGCAATAAGATACACATTTATAATACAAGGTTCTTGCCTAGGGGAAATTAGTATATGGGGGTCCTTGAAATTAAAGTGTTTGAAAACCCCTTGAATACAACGTGCTAACATTGCTGAGCCTACTGAATGTGTCTTTCCTGTCATTTTATACTTTCCAATATGGTGGTGTACACACTGCAAGACGGGGCGCAGACTGAGGTGTACACACTAAGACGGGGCGCAGACTGAGGTGTACACACTGCAAGACGGGGCGCAGACTGAGGTGTACACACTAAGACGGGGCGCAGACTGAGGTGTACACACTGCAAGACGGGGCGCAGACTGAGGTGTACACACTAAGACGGGGCCAGACTGAGGTGTACACACTAAGACGGGGCCAGACTGAGGTATACACACTAAGACGGGGCGCAGACTGAGTTGTACACACTAAGACGGGGCGCAGACTGAGGTGTACACACTAAGACGGGGCGCAGACTGAGGTGTACACACTAAGACGGGGCGCAGACTGAGGTGTACACACTGCAGGTTTCTTCACACGGTAGTTGGGTTTCTTGAATGAGCTGCAGCTCAAAGCAGCCTTCAAACGTTTAAGCCCAGACATTTTAGCTTATGCAGAGTTGGTATGTATTTAAAAACGACACTGCATGTAAACTTCAGAGCAGTACCAATTTGACACAGTGCCAAGTAGCTGTGTAGATACACACTAGAAGCAGCTTTCACGCCTGCCCCACACGGTCTGTACCCGTCCTGGGTGATAATCTCACACCGTCATGCTCCCGAACAAATGTCCCTCTAAGACGCATTTTGTGCATTTTGGGCCGTCCGATTCCCACGGAGACGGGAAAACACAGAGTAAGCAACAACCTTGGGAAATGCATGTCTGGTACAGATAAATCAAGGCCAACAGTGTAATGAGCACCCGGCATGAAACGGCAAATGGAGATATACGAGGTACACTCACATTGATGTTGGAGTTGAGCATGGTCTCAAAGTCCTCCGCTGTGATCTTAGGGACCTTGTTGACCAGATCCATGAGGTAACGTCCAACACTGTTATCAGCTGCCTGCTTCCCAGACTAACACAGACAGACACTTAGAAACCGGTTTTCTTCTCACCAACACGTCTCAGAGCTGCCTATTACATGACGCTGGGCCCCTCAACGTCCGTGCCAACACGGAATAACAAACCCAGAAGCCACGTGTGAAAACCTGTCGTCAACATGAGTGCACAACATGGGGAACGGGGTTCTCACCAACACATCCTCAATGTAGGTCAGCACTGTGGCTAGCATGTCCTGAACCCGGGAGGCTGCCTTGCCCACTTGGCAGAGGTCAGAGGTCAGCCCACTGCTGGCGTTAGGAGCATCCCTTGTCCTCTGTAGAAGCTCAACTGAAACATAAAACAACAACAAACAAAAAAAAGTGTAACTTTATATATTCTTACTTTCCTCAATCCAACTTTAATGGAAATAAACTCAGGATTATGACCTTTGCAACAAATCCAACCGACAATGTGTGCTGTTGAGAGCAGTGTTTTCCCCCCCGTGTTCAACCGACCAAGTGATTGGTTGTCGTCTACAGGGTTCTACCGACCAAGTGATTGGTTGTCGTCTACCGTGTTCTACAGACCAAGTGATTGGTTGTCGTCTACCGTGTTCTACCGACCAAGTGATTGGTTTTCGTCTACCGTGTTCTACCGACCAAGTGATTGGTTGTCGTCTACCGTGTTCTACCGACCAAGTGATTGGTTGTCATCTACCGACCAATTGATTGGTTGTCATCTACCGACCAAGTGATTGGTTGTCATCTACCGACCAAGTGATTGGTTGTCATCTACCGACCAAGTGATTGGTTGTC